>NW_011627163.1:102114-362448 GCF_000204515.1 Acromyrmex echinatior
TATATATATATATATATATATATATAGCTTATGCATTATGATAGTATTGAGTGCCGTGTCTCGCTACAAAGTGCATAAACGAGTCTTCGCATCTCGATGCACCAGCGTTCAAGCCGTCCGGAAATTCACTCTGTATTCAGAGAAAAATGTAGTGGTAGCATTCAAAGAAAAACGCAGTGGTAGCTGTTTCATAAAAATGACAACTATACAAGAATTAATACATCTCTTTAGTGGAATAAATTATTAATAATTATAAAATAACTGTAAAACAATTTAATTATATACATTAGTTAGGACGTTTAATGAAATCATGTAAAAAAAAAAATTCTTGAGAAATAGTTTCTGGATAGGTTTTTGTATAAAATTCCAGGTAAGAGAGATTAGACAATTTTTTTAATGCAACTTTGAAATAAATTGGAATGCAAGCAACACAAATTATTGTATATATATTGAAAATTAATAAAAGAGACTACAAAAAATTATAAGTTACTCTATTTTGCTGTGAGTATTGTCTTGAACTTAATTTTTTTAAATAGAGTTTCGTGATTATGTGTATGCTATATACTTATTGCTAAGTGATTATCAACATCTTGTATTATCAAGAAAAAATTGTCAAAGCAATCATTTTTCAGACAGAATTTAAATTTAAAAAGTAAAATTCTAAAAATTCCATTAAGATAAATAAAATTCTATGAAAATCCTGATTTTGAAGAATAAAAAAGGAATCTCGTAAAAATTTCAGATAACAAACATCTTAATTAATTTTATAAAATTATTTCTGTAAAACTTGTATAATAGTCACTTTTACAATTATTGCTATTTGTTAATCAGAGTTGCCACAGAAAATGAATTTAAAAATTCCCTGATTTTTCCAGGTATTCTAGATAAAAATTTCCATGACCAATATAAAATATGTAAAAATTTTAACCTTACAAAATATGTAAAAAATTTTAACATTTAGAAACAAGGATTTTAAAAAAGTTAGCCTGTATTATTAAAAACACAAAAGAAGCTTAATAGCATAATAAAATTTTAGGGACAAATTCAAGCTAACAAAAAAATTAATTAACATGGAAAAAAGAATGCAGTTACGACGAAAAAGAACGATCAAATAAAATATAAATTTTAATTATTTTTTAAAAATCGTTTAAAGTTGAGTTTTCGCATGAGTTTTGACCGTATTTAACTTTAAACGTCAGATGTAATAAAAAAATTATAAAAATTTAAAAAAAATTATAAAAATTATTTGGAATAGCAGCAGTTTAAGAGAATTGTGAGCAAAGTTCAAAATTCCAATCTCTTTTATATTTTCCCCTGACTTTTTCCGGTTTTCCGTAACTAATTTTAATTTCCCTGACTTTTTCCGGTTTTCCAGATCTGTACGATTTTCCAATCCTGTTATTTGAATGTGAAAAGGCACAATTAGCGTAAGATTCTTTGTACTAACGATTGTGGCAGACATCCCGATGCAGATTTTTCTTTCTTACATTTTGATCTCGACTAAATAATTCTCAAGTAAAGTTTTCAGGCAACGGCACGAAAGAGAATGATAATTTAGCGGCATTTTACATAGACGAAGCTCGTAATTCTCGGCGAAGAAGTTACGTGCCTCGCGGAAACTTGCAATATCGCGTAATGAACCGCGACAGCTGTTACTGATAGCGTGAATTTCTCGCGAAGATCTGCACCCGAGCGGCCGTTTTCGAGAGATCACCCAAGATCGATGGATCGCTCCACTTTTTATCCCGTAGATTTAGACTTCCTGCATTTATGTATTTCGCGACTCGTCCGTTCGCCGTATGCTATGGCCTGAAACACAAAAGCAGCGACCGGAATCCCAAAACTACCGAAACATTACTCGGGGCGACGAAGACGATGGCGGGCGACGATGACGATGACGACCGACGAAGAGGACCGTCGAAGGAAAGAAGAGAGTAGGAAGAAAAAGGTGAGCCTAGAGCGAAGGAGACGGAAGACGAGTGCGCGAATGAAGCAGCTGCGTTTCGTCTGGTCTCACCCATGTACAATGCAAAATTCGGCCTCTAATTCTAAAGCGGTTCGCCAATCAGCCGCGTCATTGTTCGCCCGTTGTGAAAGCTCGCGATTTTTTCGGGGGGGCTAATCGTTCCCTGAATCCTAATGAGCGACTTTGAGCGAGGAAAGAGAATACAAGAAAGGAATTCGCAGAGCGAGAACAACGCCGAAAGGGATATTCAACGGGCCTCGAACAGGATCGCCGCTGTGCTCCGAAATCCCTCGATGGCATTTCGAGAGGCTCTCGACACAAGCGATCGTAATTATAAAAAAATGAATAATATATTATTGCATTACCGCGAGTCATTAATTCGCACGTTACTCGAGTTAGATGGAATCGACTTGATTAATCTCTCAAGGCGAGTGTACGATCGTACGCTGTCGAGCACGTGACATCTCTATGCGTTTATCAGACGCACGATTCCGGGCGTCAGAAACAGTCACCTCGTACGAACGGTCTCGAGAATCCACGTACAACGTTGATCGTGTTAACGCGACCACGCACGACGCATGTAGCTGCCATGCTATAAATAATACCCATCCACGAGAAGCGACAGGACGGATGATCAATCGGGTGTAGGTGTGGAAAGGAGAGGTGACGACGAGGGGGAGAGAAGAACAAGAAGAGAGATGATGGTAGTGCATGTGAGAGAACGAGAATGAGAGAGAGCGAGAGAGAGAGAGAGAGAGAGGATGAGAAGAAGAGGAGGAGGAGGAGGAGGAGGAGGAGGAGGAGGAGAAAGAGCAGTCAAGGACGTTGTATGTGACCACTGCATTGCGACGGTGGATTCTGTTGAGGATCTTGAGATTCCTCAACGGTGCTATGGACGCAAAACGGTGCGTGGTGTTGTCTTTAAGGTGATGTATAAATAGTACGTTCACCCGAATCGCGCTCTCCTCGCGACTGATCTGAAACGCGTTTATTTCGCGTTCAAACGTCTCTCTTACGCGCCTGAGAAATAATATATCGTGTACATGAACTATCTCTTTCTCCTTCTCAGTGCGTTTATTAATTTTCTTATTAATTTACGATTGCTGCGATGATTAAACTTGCGAAGAAGACAGGAATGAGCGGTTTTGCTGAAGTAAAATTTAATTTTTTAGGTATACTGAAAAAAATTACTAAATTTTAATAAATATTTGTTTGAATATAGTACTATATAAATATTTACTAAATGTAAACATGTATTTATTTGATACGAAATCCATTAATTTGATTTAAGTATAATTTTTTATTGGTAAATATTTATTTTAGAATTTAATTAATTCTCTTTTTCAGTGTAAATACATATCTGAAAATAATTTTGTTAGACTGTCAAAATAATTAGGAATCAAACTAATTGCTAGAATGTTAAAACTTCTTGCAATATTGTTCATCATTGAGATTCCTATAATGGAAATATAAGTTTGATTGCATTAACTGGAGTGGTGAATGAAAATGGATAAATAAGAATTTTCTAATTGAATTTATTATAATTCTAGCTGAGATAACCAGAATTGATGTGATCACAATCTTCCGACTCGTTTATTTTCAATCAGAAATTTTTCTCAGTGTAGATAGATACATAATTATTTTGATTATAGTCCAACAAAATTATTTAGATTCAAAATTAATAGATTAAACAGGTGATTAAATCAAATGATTAAATCTAAAACGATAAATAATGCTGATATAAACCAACACAGGCTATTCGAGTGTAAATTAAAATACCAAAATTATTTAGATATGTATCTAATATAGAGCTATATTTTTAGATACTTTAGCAAACTCGTTCTTTCCACGTAAAAGACAGGTGCACTCTCGTTCTTTAATACTTTTGCATCTCGTGGCTTTTACGGCATACTTTAAATAATGAAATGTGAAATAAATTGAAAACACACGTAATACAGTACGATCTGTATGATACAGTAAATTCGGGTAACGAATTGAAACGATATCGATTTCGTTGCAATTCAAATGGGTGACCCGCGTTTAATTATGCAAACATACGGCATGTCGGGAGAGTGTTATTCATTATTGCGAGATGCGACGCACTTGGCATTTTTTAAGTTAAAAATAGTAAAGTAGTTATCTGCAACAAGAACGTGCATTTTCGTAGCTTACGCGCGTAGCTTACGCCACGATATTGTAATGTTATATGAGGTTTAATCAAAATGCAAACGACGGTGTAATGAGGCCGAGATAAAGGCCGTCGCTCTATATTTGCTTAAACCTTTCTTTTTTGGAGGCGATAGCCGGAGAAAAATGCGTAATTGTTGACGTTGTAAACGCCTGTTTTTGTGCACGATAGTTCAAGGTAATCAAATCGTGCAAAGAGAACAATCTTGTTATCGATATAAGTATTTTAGCGCGGAATCAATTTATCATGAAAAAAATCATCCAAACAACAATGTAATAACAAAAAAAATGTAAAATTTAAATATTCGGGCTCTTGAAATTAAAAACTATAATAAAGTATATCGGGCAATGAGAGCGTCAACACAGCGCGGAAATTGATGCGCAATAAAATATAATTATAATATCTGATAATGTTTACATAATGTATAAACGTACAATTATTGTCGATCCACCTTATTTGAAACGTTTCGGTTTTCTTTAAATCATCTTCAGCAAATTCGTAGATACTAGACAATAATATTATACATTTATATATTATGTAAACATTATTAGATAATTATATTTTATTGCGCACCAATTTTCGCGCTGTGTTGAGGCTCTCATTGCCCGATATACTTTATTATAGTTTTTAACAATGATAATAATACGGTGCGCCGGCACTCGTCGGAATTTCGTACCGAGATGCTTTATAAATATACTCCCGGGACATCATTTTCTTAATCGCCATTCAATAAAGCGTGTTCTCGTGGATATCGCGGGTTTTCCGATCGGGTGAGAAAGACAACGCGCGCTTTCTCCTCCTCGTCTTATCTTCGCCTGATAGTTTCCCGATGGGCCATGAAATGAACCTTGGCCGAGTTAAGAATGATGGCCGTTTGGTAATACATTCGGAGCGCGGGGGAATGTATGTACGATCTCGAGAGAAAACCTTTATATTGTATTATATCCATTCGGTATCCCCGTTTCTCCAAACGGAAGTAATCTATCGTACTGAAACGTGGAACGACGTGATAAAAATCGCCAAATCTGTTTTAAACTTTAAGAAATCAATTTTAACTTTAAGAGTACAATCATAAAGCGTAAGAATTAAAACGAAGATATGGATTTATCGTAGTAAAAGTAGGTGCTATAAAGTATTTTAGAAGGAAAAGGTTTTCGCGCGTTTTCTTTTTGCAAAGCTCGGTAAATCTTTATTAAGCCGACGATTAATCGTTGCACGTGGCTGGTACAATTATGAAGTTCTAGAGGTATCACGAAAGCATGTAAATCATCTTAAAAACAGTTACTTACGTGACGAAGAAGTATAACGCGTACCAGCGAAGTAAGATGCATGATAACCGATACAGATATCGTGGTACTCACCTGCAATAAAATCAAAGAAAACAAATGTTAGTTGCAAACTTTGCGATAAGTAAAAGCAATGCAGTCGTTTATATTTCGAGCATAACTCAAAGTACACGTATCGCTGTTAATAATTACATAGTACGGTGCATGTAAAACTAGAGAAATCAAAAAAGAATCTAGAAGATTTATTTTTTTACATGACGATATTTCAGTATATTTATTTTTATAATTAACTCTTTTTGCTATAAACCTTTTTCTTTAGAATTGACACAATTATATAACGTAAAGCTAAAAACATTGTATATTAAAATTTAAAATTCATTTTTATAGCATATAATAAAAGAAAGAGAAATAAAATGAGAAATAAAAATAATGAATTTTAATTTATAAATTCTAATAATAAAAATGGCCAAAGGCGTATAATAAATTTTATTTTAAAACATAACCGTTTCAATTCACCGAATCTTTTTCAACTAAAATAAATAAATTACAAAGAATAAAATATAGTCATAAATGAATGAAAATTAATCAAAAATTAAAATATACAAAAAAAAAAGAGGAAAACAACAAGTAAAAATCGCAAGAGCCATATCCAAATAAACGCGTACAATAATAATTTTATTTTAAAACGTAATGAAACCGTTTTAATTCACCGAATCTTTTTCAATTAAAACAAATATTACGTCAAATGTAAAAAGTAATGCAAAATAATTGTTGTAAAATCCTGAATTTAATAAGTAGATCAGTCCTTGAAATTCATTTCATTTTTATAATTCATTTTATGATCCATATTTTCTTCTCGGCGAATCCGAGAGATGGTCCTTGCCCTGCTCTTTGCGTCACTCATCCGCACTTGACCCAATTTCGAGCACGCGCACGATTTCCTTTCCGCTTCACCCGGGCAAAAAAGCCACCCCCTCCCACCTCCTCGCATCGGGGTTGCATTTCAGTTGAAAATTGCATCGCGCGACTGGTAAACCAACCTTGACATTCCCACCGCGCGATCGGTAAATGAAGCCTCGTCACGTAAAACCGCGATTGGCGTAAACGAGAGGCAATCAATTCTTTCGACGAGCAACCTGGAAAAGTTCATCGCTTGTTAAATATACATGATATTTTACTGCTAAGCAATGGACTGCTATTATTACGTCGAAGCGCGATTGGTTTTACCTTTGATTCGCCCCGGGCACTCCCTCAATTAGCAGGCAAGCGTGAAATGCGCGATGCTACGAAGCGATAAGTAAAGCGAGCATTTACATGGCGCATATTCGATTAAATCTACAATCAGCGTATAACGAAGCTACCGCATCTGAGAGATCGTGAATCGATCGCTTCGTACACGCGATCGATTCACTTAACTTTGCGCGTGATTATACGGTTAGACCGAATTTTCAGACCTATTTTATTATTGCGAGACATTATCGAGCTCTTTGAGAAACGATCGAATAATCGTTCTTAATTTAATGAAGAATATTCGACGATTCTAGGACACTCTGCATATAATCTTTCTTTCCGTTCTATTTTCGTTACGATGCAGCCTCGTCTTGGAGGCTCCAAAGCTTATTCGTCTTCGATTGCCTTTCGATAAATTATTCCTATAAAGACGGAAAATGTGTGTCACAAAATTGTTTTTTTGCTGTGCTAGAACTTTTTTTAGTTTTTTCGCTAAATTAAAAATTTATAATTATCTTATTTTGAGTACAAGAAATGCTACTCTCTAAAATCTTTGGAGTGGAATCTAAGCCTAAAGAGTGAAGTCTCACTCTTGAAAATTGACAATTGAGTTATTTTTTTCAATATTGGCTCATTTGTTTTTGTTGAATTAGATTCCACTCCAAAGATTTAAGAAAGTACAAATGTTAAATTCATAATTTTAAATTTGAATTATTTTTTTAATAATTCCTATAGAAAAGAAAATGTATGAAATTTGACTCAAATTTATTATTTACCAAGTATTATATATATGTTAATACGAACGTAATTCTACTTTGAAACTAATCACAGAAATGAATTGATTTATATCTTGACAACATGAAAGTTAAAAATAACAAAATGTTATTTAACTAAGAGATTCAATTGCCATTGCTCTTTTATCTCTAACAGTGTAGTGTTCATTTAGATAAAAACGGATTTATAATCGACACTTATTTTCAAATACTTTCTACGAACCGCTGAATTCGCAATTGTCAAGTTTCTTTAGTTCTTATTTTTTCTAAATTTTTTCTAGAACTCGTTGAAAGTGAGACATATTTTTTTATAGATATTACTACTATTACTATTGTATCTGGACAGCAATAAAAATGTGTTAACATATGTCGACGTAAACATTTTGCAGAGGCGGATGTAAATCATGGCGAGAGAAAAAAACGAGAGAAAGACAGAGGGGGAAAGAAGGAAGGATGAATCGGACCAATGATGTCAAAGAAGACCTGTTGGATTGGATGACAGAATATAGGTCGCATGGCCGCCCATTCGATCAGGATTTGCGAGACGACACGCTCTTTCTTTATGCATCCCGCATCGCTGAAATTTTTCCGCTCCGGAAACGTCCGGATGACGAAATACACCTGCGTGCGCCCGCAATGCAGCCGCGTTGCATCTCGGAAGACAGAGCCATAAATAGAACACGGAGGTTACTGTGGGTAAATTACAAAGCGGCGATTCTGCGATGCCTCGCAATTCTCGACGCAGCTTTTTATTAAAATAAAGCGCAGTACTAGGGTAACTGTCCTAATTACTGTGCCTGTCTCTATTAGGGTGCTTTTGTATTTCGATAAGTCATAAAGAAAACTAGCACGAATAAGAAAAATTATTTTTTTCTTCTTAAGTTAAATTATTAATGCATACGATACCGAAGATAATATTTTATTTTTTGAATATTAAAGTGTTTTAAATATTTTTCGAAAGATATGAGAAATTTGTGTGAATCCTGTAATACGTACCGCAAGATTTTAAACTTGTCCCTATTAATGTGCCCTGCATTGGAATTGAGAACGTTCTGTTATAAGTGCACATTGAAATAAATATTGAAATAATGGTTTATATAATATTAACTTAAACAATTAGCTTAAATTTATTACCTGTTTTAGTAATTATATGTTAAAATGAGTCAAATGTGGATATAAATTGGGGGGCATAATATTATAATAGGACTATCGCCACTTGGAGGACTCACTAACAGGGACAAAAACATATTTTTTATTTTTGTCAAAAACATTATAAAGTATTAACATTTTTTAGAGTAAAGAAATATTATAAGGAAAAGAAATAATTGAAAACCCGATATTGATTGCAAATAAGAGCAAATAAGATTGCATACAATTAAAGCTACAATATTTAGTAATTAATTCAGTAATAAGCAAATTGGCTAGACACATTAATAAAGACAGTTACCCTACTTACTTTGTCTGAGCGCAATTTAGCTAATACATCTCTACGAAAATATCAAGTTTTTTTTTCACACGCACTTGTATACACGACGGAAACACAATTAAACAGAATTAAACAATTAATACTGTATAATAATTTCAATGGATAGTGCCTTTAAAATTGATATACATTGCGCATACTAAAGTAGTTAAATGGAACTTACAGATCGTGTCTGTAATTGCGTTATTGATTATGATGTCAGCTGCAAAGGGTTAATTATCGCATAGCATATTCATATATAATATACTACGAAACGTAATTAATCAACTACGATGACACGAATGCCGACCATAATTTCTACGACGCGACGCCCGAATGAATACTGATATCTCGGAGCGTTATCGCGTCGCGGCCGCGTTATCTGTGCGGGTCATCGTTTTCATATATGCCGTTGAAGCGTATACATATATGCCGTTGAAGTTACGAGATTCAAACGAATGCGGATTCATTTCTCCGTCAGACCGAGTTCATCCATGACCGGACCGGACGGGAAGTGCAACATGGATGCGATGCCGCGGCCGGGAAGCCAGGATGGTACGTACGCTGGTCAGGGTACGCAAAAGGAGGAGGCAAGTAGGTCAGTAGGTGACTCGTGCTAAACAGTGCACCAGGAGTGTCCCGACATTGACCTATATGTCTACTTCGTGTGTGCAACCGCCCTCTCCCTCCCGTGACCCTTCCTTCTCTCTGTCTCACTGTCCTTATCTCTTTCTCACTCCTTCTCGTTACCTCTCTCCCAGCATCCCCTCCAGCGATGCACTTTCCAGCCAATTGCATATAGGGTCCGCTTGCAGTGTGTCGGAGTGCACTTGCCCCACTCTACCCGGACGACACCCCGGCGCCAAACCGCCGCCCCCGCCCCACGACCTCTCTCTCTCTCTCTCTCTCTCTCTCTCTCGTTCTCTCTCTTTCTCTCTTTCTCTCCCGGGCTACCAGCGGGCAATGATGCGATCGATGCCCTACACCGAGTGATGAAACTCGAGGCCAAATGTAAGGTTCTAGAGTATCCTACCGAGCTTCTTAATGCATCTCCTCGTAAGGTCTGTAATGTGGTATCGCAGGCTATTCTCTTTTTTCTCCCTCTTCCGGTCTGCACACGTGGCAACTGACTTTTCCGTAAATGCGGTTAACGCAATACTAAGAAAAAAAGAATCTCGGGAGAGTTCTTTGTTGACGTTCGTTCGGTGAAAAAAATTCTTTAGAGTTCCTGGTGCATCTAATTTAATTTGTTTATAGCGAGAGAAATCTGCAGGGATCTAGCAGGATCGAAAAACGTAAGATAAGTCATATGAAAGAACGAGTGTCTAAAGGTTTAGCTGGGTACAAATTCGAAAATAATTTTGTTGAACTATCAAAGTAATTAACGTGTATTAAAACTTTTAGAATAAAAGCTCATTCTGAAAAGTGGAACCTCACTCTTAAAGACTAAAAATTAAGTCACTGTTTTTTAAGATTGGCTTAATTTTTCTTTCCCTTTAGAGTGAGATTTCACTTCAAAGAATTTAGAAAGTAGGAATCTCAGGCATAATAAGCAAAAAGTTTTGATATTCTAGCAACTAGTTTAAGCGTTCTATCTAATTATATTGATAAGTTGATACGAAAGTATTTGTGAATCTGTATCTAGCTACACATTTTTAGATACTTCAGCAGAATCCTTCGTTCATAAAATAAAATTAATCGAAGTAGTATCATCCGATCTTACTCTCTAAATTCTTTGGAGTAGAATCTCATTCTAAAGAAAGAAAATCGAGCCAATCTTGGAAAAGAGTGACTCAATTTTCAATCCTTAAAGTGAAATTTCATAGAGAAAGAATCTAGAAGAAGTTAGAAGAATCTAGAAAGTAGTATCTAGATACTTATCAATCGCAAACTAAAAATGCAAACTTCAGACAGATCAAAACGTGAAGAATTCAGAGGAAGAATCATCTCGAAGTCCGTACTTGATAAAATTCCTTTTGTAAACATAAACTCGTCTACTTCACATGTTATGAACTTAGAATCATTCTGATTCTGAATGTCACGCGCTTTTAAATAATTGTAAGATCTCGTTCCCGTAGAGGCTCCATCATCCTAAGGGCATCCCGGCGTTTATCTGCCGAACAGCTGCGAAGCCGAGCGTTCGCCATCGCGATCTCACCTGTTCCGTGCGAAATGCGTTCATTGTCGACGCTGACCTTGGAGGGGACAACGCAGTAATTAATCGTTTCGTAACGCAATCTGCGTGCGCGGATGCGTGGCGTCAAGGTATAGCCTTGCGGAAATATAAACGGCGTGCTTGGTAGCACACAGGAAGGACGGCAAAAAGAAAAGGAAAAAGTCAGAATTAAAGTTTAGCTCGGCGAATCTAGTCGACATTCGATGCACTCATGACGTAATACAATTGTCACTCTCTCAAATTTCACTCCCGAGATGCGCAGTCGATGATCAATCATAAAATTAGTCATCAAAATGTTATGAGCCAATATAGAGCTGCTATTAAAAATTTACTACACTGAGAAACCCATTTATTAAATCAATTAATTTCTTGTTCCAATATGGAAAAACAAAATCCTTGGTTGATATAATAAAAGTTTGGTTATTGTAACATTTTATTTGCTTCTGATAAACAAATTTATCAGATGTCAATATTTACTAGAAACAAGTAAAATGTTACAATAACCAATTGCGTTTTAACTAAATTATTTTATTGCATCAACCAAAAATTTTGTTTGTCCATAAACAGGTTTAAACAAGAAATTAATTGATTCAATTGAATGAGTTTCTCAGTGTAGATATATCAATAAAAAAATTGTCCCAAAAGTGTGTTCGACCACCATTACGCGCAATGAAAGTCTTGCAGTCTTACATCATGGATGCACTTTTCTTTCTCTCTTGATTCTCTCGCGCGAGAAGTGCGTGCCCTCGAGATAAAGGCAAAAAGGGTACCGCGCCCACGCATAGATTACATAATGCATTCGCACCGTCGTCGTGTGGGAAGTCCTGCGTTTTATTCCACCGCGAAACGGTATCGCTATACGACGAGTATAATGAATATCATTCATATATTACGTGTCCCGACCGTGGTGGGCTTTTGTTGACGCTCTCGGGAACGATATGGTGACGGTAATTATATTATGGAAATGATGTAGTCACGGTAACGACCATAGGGAGAAACATCGTGGCGGCCATGCATTTTTTACTTTGATGCTACTGAAAATTGAAGCGAAGAGGGTACGTAAAATAAGACTTTTAGCATGTTACTTGCGATCTTGTGATTTAAAAAAAAAATGATAATTATCACGTCTGAACAAACAATACATACACTAAAAAAAAATTTACTTCTAAAATCTTAATAATGTTTCTTCAAATATCACCGAGTAAACATTTACTTATAGAAAGTAAATATTTACCCAAAGAATGATCAAATTAAAATGATTTTTATATCAATGATATATTTAGTAAATATTTATTTAGATCCATTCAAATAGATATTTGTTAAAATTTAGTAATTTTTTTCAGTGTATAAAAATTTTCGAAATCAAATTAGATAAGTATTACATTAAAAAAGAATAATTGTATGCAAAATACATTTGAGATTTTATTGTAATAACAATTATAAATTAAATTAAACCAATAATTAAATTAAATATGAAATAGATTACATCTCGGAGTTCTATTATATTTTAAGAATTTTTGTAATATCGCTAAATATTATAATGCAGTTAGTACTCAATTTTTTTAAATTAATTTGGACGATCTAACTTTAATCAGTTGTATAAGGAACATGAAGCGTGTATACATCTTTTTTACATTGAATTCATAGTATCAACCTATTATAAATTTGAGGAGAAGTTTATAATAGATTTCATGCAATTATTATGCGATTGAATTCAACTAATATCAACTTCTGATTTGAAGCTGCTTGTTTCTAAGTCGTTTCCTGTAGTAATACTTCTTGTCAACATAAGAATACAACATGCGTTTTTTATTTTAATTTGTGAACATCTTGCGTAGTTACCGGTAATTTTTTAAAAATTATTATTCAACATTAAAAATAACCCGATAGAGGTCGAAACGTCTGTTACAAAATTTATATTGTCAATATAAATATTTTTACTCACACAATAACTTGAGTGATTCATAGCCCTATATTATATTATTAATTTATTTAATTAGCTGAACCGTTATTCTTTATTAAATTTTAAATAAGAGAATTAATCCTATTTTCTCGATCAAATTGGACCTTGAAAATTCGCAAATACATTCACCTCGATTTTCATCATAATTTTTCAACTCGCATCGCAGCTTGAAGGCAGAAAGAGAAATCAATATGAAACAACGATGAGGAATCGTAATATCGCTGCTCTTGGCTGGACGTGTAGAGAGGCTAGCAGATAAAAAATTTCCGCTGAAAACAAGTTATATCTTCGCATGCTCTTTTTCCCTCCTTTTTCCTTCCGAAAGAACGAAGACTAAAGACAAAGATAATGTTTAAAGTATAAAATAATACAAATGATACTTCTTTTTACATAGTCACTTATTTTATCGAGTGTTCTTTCAGAGTTCAGCTACAACACATAGAAAAGAATATCGGCGCAACTTTGTTATCGTCACGAACGACCGTCCTTATCGCGTTGTATTTAAAAGTTTTACGTATCTACTCCATTGCGCTGGTCATGCACGCGGCCTACGACTCTTGATTCTTTTTTCCTTTCTTAAGTTGTCGTGGTGCTATTAATGTCGCGAAGTAAATCAAATACGTCACATCTCACGATCGATAAAGTCTCGAAAAGTGAGTTGGTCAACTAAAAAACCGATTTTTCACAACGCAAAATTTCGATATTTCTATTCGTAAATAAGGAAGGAATATTTCAGTCCATTACAATAATTTAGTTGAGATAACTGGAATTCTGGTTGATACAATATTTTTAGTCAAATTTACTAGAATTCTAATTTTTACTAGAATAATTATACTAATCAGAATTCTAGTTATCTTAACTAGAATTCTAATAGATTTAATCAGAAAATTCTGATTCGTCCATTTTTCAGAATTTACTATTTAATCTAACCAGACCATTTTTCTCAGTGTACTGATGCTGGGTTTACAGGATCCAGGTTAATTTATGTTAATTAAAAGATATTACTCAAGTCCTTGTTAAAATTTTGTGTTAAATATTTAACATAATGTGATTATTTAAATAGTTTGTGTTAAATTAATATTAAATATTTCTTAGCATCAAAATAATACAATTTATGAATAAATGAACAAAAATAATGCTTTCAAATGTAAATTCTATAAGATAAATAATAATAAAATGTGATAATTTAACATCATAAATGTTAATTTTACTGAGAAAATAATGATTTTACGATTTGTTTACAATTGTGTCAGTGCTACCTTTTTTAAAATAACACTTACGTCACCTTCTAACATATTTACCTTGTGTTAAATTAACACTTAAATTAACACACTTGGACTGGATCGTTTGAGATACAAATGTGTGAAATGTGTTAAATTTAACACAAATTTTCCAATGTACTTTGTAGCATGAAAAACAATTGTTACGTGTCATTTCCAAGAAAAAACTATGCTATTGACAGCATAATATATTAAACTCCGTAGGGAGTTCTAAGATTCCTCACGTTATAAACACTCCCAAGTTTCAATGTTGATATTCTCTAACCGGAAGTATTTCTCCCTAACATCATAGAACGCATATTGCGCGAGTCGCACGCGTCGTAGTTCCATGTTCGAACAATAATGTATCACCGATCCGTCCGTGCGTGTTCGCCGCAATTGACTAAAATTACGTGGTCGTGCCGCAATTGCTGCAATACTATCAATTCCGCATCGATCGACGGCTCGATCCCGGAGTGTAAGAGGTCGGCACCGCGGCGTCCTCGACATGTCGGGGATTCAACGATGAAATTCGCGTCGCGAGACGGTACCCGAGTAAATTCCGGCATAGAAATCGAAACACGCGCGCATGATCGCGCAACTACGAGATATCTTAATTGCTACCCGCATGTGAGCCTCGCGAGAGGATCGGATGGTGCGCCGTGCAATCCCTGTAACTAAATTATCAGTACGTGTTTAATTAAGCGCGGGGCTCGTGCAACGCTGCTCCCGACCAAGGTCGTCCCGCAGCCGTGGCGAAATAATTGGCGAACCGACGCGGCGTGCCTCGAGAAACGACGATGCGCCTCGGATATAATCGCCGTTGAGAATCGCCACCGTTCGTGGCGAGACTCTAAAGTCCCGGGGAAAAGTGGACGACAGAGGCGTGGAGGCGCGTTAAGGTTACCCCACGAAACTTGTAATTCACGTGAGTAAAAGGAGAAAAACAAAGCGCGGTAATAAAGAAACGCCCAAGTACGTTTTATATTGAGTTGGAACAAAAGTTCGTAGCGGTGCAAACCTCGGCCGGTTCAAAATTCAAGTAGCTGTAACTTCGTTAAGGACGAACGAAGTTTAAATTTAAAAAAAAAAAGAGAGAGAGAGAGTTTTAAAGTTTAAACTCCTTTACTTTCGAAAGGATGTTTTGTGAGTTCTTGTGAGTTTAGTAATGTTTACATATAGAAAACTACGAGCTGGACAAAGAGAAATTTTCTTCTTACTTTATGAGCTCGTCACGTACCCAAAAATAAAAAACTTTCGGCGAAAATTTTCGATTCTCTATTAAACTTGAAGTTTTTCCTACAAAATCGTTTTTGTAAAATGTTCCTAAGATTTTTTGTTACTGAATTGTTGCGGATTAAATAAGAGGAACATTTTGATTTGATTGTTCATAACTCCGTTAAAAATCATCGCAATTAAATCGCAATTAAAAGCAACAATAACTGATCAAATGATTAAATTCTATTTTATTGTAGTAATTGTGACAAAAAAAATTCCGAGTAACCATAGCATAATAAATAACTAAATACAACTTAGATGTAACATCAAATTAATTTACGATACATGAAACTTATTAATTCATAATATAAAAAATATATATTTGATATATTATGAATTAATAAGTAAAAATAAATTAATAAATAAAAAAACATGATACAAATAAAGTAGCGTTATAAAACGTTTGTTTCAACCCAACATTTCCATGAGCTTGAACAGATATCTAGTTATATACATCCTTGTCTCGTGTAATCAGCCTCATAATTCGAAAACTCATCAAGTTGCTCAGGTTGCTAATTGCTCTGATAATGACGCTAAATTATTCAGATAATTTACAGTATAATATAGTATAATTACTACTTGCATGAAATATTTATAGATAATTATATGACATATACTTTGTATATGCCGCATCGTACGAATGCCATTGCAATAATCGACTGACAAATGGCAAATGATGGGAATAAAAACGTCATCAACATTTCAAATAATTTATATTATTCTATAAATTATATTTTTATAGAATAATCACTCTATTTTTCAAATAATCACTCGTTCGTGCGTAAAGTAGTAATTGATTGTAAGTGATTTGATTTCGACGAATATTCGCAATGACGGAAATATCCACTTACAAAATCTGATTCCATTTCATAGTGAAAATCATTACAGTAAGTACGCGCGTTACCGATCGCCGAATACTCGTCACACACGTACATTGAAAGAAATCATGAGCCTCGTTTCCATAAATTATTTTCTCCATTGTATCCAACAATAATAATTGCACGATGTGCAGTTTAAGTGAGGGCATCAGAATTTCGAGCACATTTCGACAAGGTCCTCTAAATAAACTAAATAAAAATGCAATCTACTTTGTTTACCGATAGGAAATTAATTTTCCCTTTGTCACTCACTTATCAGCTACTTATCGTTAGTCGTAGTATGTCACTGTGTCAGGGACGTAATTTACAATGGCTATTAAACGCGAGCGCGAGTATAAAAGGTGCTCTTTTTCAACAGGTCGACCGACAAACCTATAAAATAAAAAAACCCATCAATGACGCGAATCGCAAACGTATTCTCTGCGTGTTAAATAAGTAGCAGTCGAGCTCCTTTTTTCTTTTTTGCCACGTCGAACGAAACGTAGCTTGCAAATATATCAATTATGCGTATCGTTATCGATTTTCATAAATCGAGGTATATCTCGGGAAGCTTGACGGAGGCAGATCGAAGCGCGATTCGCACGCGGGAAGAAAAGGAAAACGCAGAGGCTTAACGATGCGTGAACAAATAGCGTCGCGGCCTTCGTTCGTGGTACATGGCTCACGCTATATGGAGTAGGTGTGTCCTGTTTCCGCGGTGAGCAACGCCAATGTCACTGGGTCGACCAGGCCGCATTCTGCGCTCGCCATGAGAAACCGGCAACAATGCGCGGTGCAGCAATTGCATAACGCGATTGCATAATTGCGCTCTGCACGAGCACGGAGCGCAGCGCAGCGCTCCTCCCAGATTGCGTGCTGCAACGATCAATAAACTCGTTGCATCGCGAGTGTGTATATGCACGTATAACACGCGTCGAGAAGCGTGCGTCTATATAGTTGTCAATCGCACGCGTGCCTACTATAATCGAATGTCACTTTGTCGTGCCGAACGTCCACTCAATCGTTAAAAAATCGAGTCGTCTCTCCTTTCTCTCATTGACGAGAAAAAAAAATCGCACTGTAATAACATTTCACTGGTGAATTTCACATGTGAATATCTTTTATTTACATAAGAAGTCTGTTCTTTTTGGCTAAACTTTTGCAACAGTTCATCTTTCTTCCTCTTCTTTTCTCCTGGTCCAAAAATTCAGCCAAAAAGAATAGGCTTATGATGAATTTTCGATTCTTTACTATATGCAATATGTCGCCTGTGTCTTTAATTTTCATCATTTTTAAGTCCAATTTTTCATTTTCTAGTTAATTTATGGCTTAGACTTAATCTCATTTAACCTGATGTAAAAATTGTGTTTCCCTAGTTTAAATTAATTTATAACTTCTAAAGTTGTCACTACATAAATCATCAGTTTAGTGATTAATCGTACTAGAAAACTATAATTTTTATATTATCGTCAGTTTAAATCTAACCACAAGTTAATCAGAAAAACCAAGCTTTACAAGTATAAAAAATATTAAGTGATAAGAAATCTATTATAGTGGTACTAAAATAATGTCATATTCTAAAATAAGAATACATTAAAATAATGAATTTTAACTCCTCCAATCATGAAAAAGCTGTAAGATTTTAAAATAAATTCCCGCCCTCTCAAAGTTAATGTATTTTTGCTCAAAGTTAACATAATTAAATGATTTTTTATTTTGAAGAAAAAATCTAAAGAACAAAATTACGTAAAAGGCTACTATATAAGGCTGCAAAAAACATTTATTATAAATTTTCCACAACGTTATTGAAGAAAATATTTACTGCAATGGAACCATAATCGGTATTCATAGATTCAATAGGATGATGATCATTCTATGAATACCGATTATGGTTAACATCTTTAGAAAATATTTGTAAAATTGTATGTAAAAAAAGGAAAAAATAGAGACCATTATTTAGCCAGGTGCTTCTAATATTTCAAAGAAAAAGAATCCCAGAGGAAGGACCGATCGTATGTACCGAGGGATATTTGTATTGTCGTCCGATTTGAAACAGGAGATGCAAGAAAAGCAGCGACATTGTATCTGCCTGTTCGAAGTCTTCTACGGAATGGAACGTTAGGTTTTCATTTTCGTTACTCCACGATTATCGTCGCATCGCACGTCGATAATCGAAGTAAACAAGTCGCGTCAAAATTTCTCGCCCACGTCTGAGATTCCTTTCCGTTCCTCTCACTCCTCTCAGCCAGGAAAACCGGCAACGCTTCTAACTGCAGGACATCCTGGCTGCGTGCGATACCGCAGGTCGAATATCTAAATAGCGAATGTGTATGTCCTGTGCCCACGCTCGCGAAATTCTATCTCGTTAATTGGCGCGAAATCCGAGCGTGTGCGAACGAGAAGAAAAAAAAAAAGAGAGGCAGAGAGGAAGAAACGTCTCGTCCTGTGTTTCGATAGTAACGACGGTGCATTTGCAATTAGATACGATGCACGCCGCTTCTGAGAAACGACATACCGCACCTGAGAACTCCCGCTTTAATGACGACTAACGACGGCCGACAGTTTACTGAATATTTTTCTATCCTCGCGATCTTACCGATGACGCTCGCGGGAGACGATAAAAATAGCGAATAGTGGAAACGCCTTCTGGATTATATCATAACTGTATTTTCCTCTTTTTTTTTTTATAGTTTCTTTGATAAGCTCTTTTTGTGATTACGCGTTGCTGATAGCAAAGCTATAAAATATTATTCTATTGCTGAGAAAAGTTACTCAATTATTCGACACTTTCTTTCTTTTAACAATTATCTTTAACAAAGAATATTTTGTGATAATAATCTTAAAATATACTTATTACAAATGAATTTTAAAAAATTCATCATGTACTCAAGACAAGAATTTATTTTCTTTTGAAAGATATTATAAAATTGATCGAAGAAGCGACTTCATGTAAAGAATAAATCGAATTTATTTTATATTTAATAATCTTAATTGAAGTATTAGACTTATAAGATTCTCAGAATATTTGAATAAAGTCGATGCTTTTTTTTTTGTAATAAATGTAATAGATTTGCGGATATACAAACTTTTGAAATACATAAAACAAATAATTATTACTTGCGTACAATATGTATTTTTCTGTTTTTGTATACAGAATCTACAATTTAATGCCTCCAGATGACTCCGGTCGATAAATCGACCGTTCGAAGATAAAATATAAATGTTAGTGAACCCAAAAAAGAAAAGAAAAAAAGAAAGAAAGAACAAATTCAAAAGACAGACAAAAGCAGCTTCGGGCTTGCACCGATTCGTTGAAAAAGCAATGCTTGAGAAGTGATTAATCTTCTTCGTTTCGACTTCTATACCTGAGGAATTGTACGTGCCTTTGAGAAAGTGAAAGATGGCTAAGACGTGCTTGGAACACCCTGTATAGCTAACAAGTCTAGGATAGCCTGCGGTTTAAAACGGCAGAAACCTTGTTGCACTTTGAGATTTCGCGTCGCGCCTGTGTTAGCGCTCTTTCTCTCTCTCTTTCTCTCCCACACCACCTTCCCTCTCTTCGGGAATCGCGATGCTCGCTTTGGAAGACCCTGAACTACGCTGAACGCTGAGGCAAGGAGTATGGAAGCTAGAAGAATAACAGGAGCAGCGTATAAGGCGTCGTCTGATGCGATGCATGATGCAGAAGGAACGAGACGAAGTAGGAAAGAGCGATAGAAGAAAAAGGAGAGCGAAGGACAAGAAGAATGAGAGAGCAAAAGAAACGAGAGAGAGAGAGAGAGAGAGAGAGAGAGAAGCGATAAGATGGAGGGAGAGGAACACGTTAGCAGTGTGGCTCGTCCTTGGACTTATATAACGAGGAAGAGACCAACAGGGAGAGGAGAAAGAAAGAAAGAGAGAGGAGGCTTGCGAAAGAGAACAAAATGCCGCATGGATGGTGTACTGCGGATTAAAAATGAAGGATAAAGGGCGACGTTGGTGGAACGTGTAGCCTGCAATCCTATCCAGGACAAAGAAATCCCGGAATTTTATGGATCCTCTTAGAACGGTCGGCAGGTCAGAAAACTCAGATGCACTTTTGTTTATGCCCGCCTTTTCCGCTTTCCTGCCGTCCTTTTTTCTTTTCCTGGTAGTTTCGTTTCAATCTCAGAAACCGCTGCTTTTCCACAAATTCTCTTTATCACGAATATCAATATAGAATTCTTTTTTAAATTCCGAACCTCTATATCTACGTCTCTTCCCACTTTTTATATATCTCGACAAGTATATGAAATATCTTTTAGTATTTCTCGGCAAACGTTTAGTCAAATGCATTCTTTTGCGAATTTAAAAGCGACGGTTTTACCTTTTGTTTCCTCTCTTCCTATTTCTCCAACAGATTTTCGGTCGTGTATTAAAATTCAAGAATGTTAAGTACGAATGTCTCAACTGATCTCGCGGATTATCCCATAAGACGGACCGCCGTGCTCGAGCGCGATGTCTTGAAAAGCGAGAGGAAAGTAACGAGGCGACGAGGTATGCGAAGAAAAGAGCAGCGAGAAGAGAGAACGAGGCGGAGGAGTCGTGGCCGTGATCTCGCGGGGACCGGAATGAATGCAGAAAGGTCATCGGTTGGGTCGCACGCCACATTCACCGCGCCAAACTTAGAAACGAGACGCTCCCGCGAAACGCAATTTTACTTCGCGCGTATTCACGACATCATCGCGCTTCCTTTCTCTCTCGCCTACCCAAAGATCGATAATAATTGCCGCTGTCCAATACCCAAATTAGGATGACACCGAGAGAAAAGTGTTTGGTATTTGCGACTACGCAGGAAAAATATATTAAATTTTGCTAAATCATTTGTCTGAATAATATTTACTGAATATTTACTACATATGAAGATATTTATATGACAAAAATTATTAATTTGATTAAACTATCATATTTTATGAAGTGTTTGGTGTTTGTGACTACGCTGAAAAAATGTACTAAATTTTACTAAATCATTTATCTGAATAATATTTGCTAAATATGAAGATATATATATTTATTTGATAAAAACCAGTAATTTGATTAAACTATCACATTTTATGGAGTAAATATTTATTTATTATTTACTAAAATTTAGTATTTTTCTCAGTGTTTAATTGCATGATAAAATAATTGTAGTTAGGAGTTCCATTTTTATAGTTAATATTGTAAGTTACTGTTACTGCTGTAACGTTAATAATAATAATTATATTTATAATCCTATCGAAAATATTCAATTAGCATCAAAATGACCATAAATTACGCTTAATTATAATTAAATTATTAATTGTAACTATTTTTTTTCCAAGTGCAGCTTTGCAAAATAAAAAAAAAATAGAAAGCCAAAGGAATTGCACTGAAAAAAAAATTGTTTGTTTGATTAAATTAATTTAATCGTCTTTATTTCTTTCGTTGAAAAATGTACATATTTATTTAAAATCAAGTACATGTTCGACTTAAATATACATACATTTTTCATCGAAAGAAATAAAGACGAACTAAAGTAATTTAAAATTAACAATTTCTTTCCTTAGTGTATAAACTAATTGTATCTTTTAATAGTAAAACTGACACAAATTTACACAGTTGAGTTCAATCGAGCTTTCAAGAGACTTGTTTATCATTAACATATGAATCTGTATGATGTTGAATTCGTCGCGCTGAAACGACCGACGTGAATTAACGGGATTAATGAGCAATTTGAGTAATGTGTGTGCGAGATGTATAATCGAATGGCATAATAGATCAATCGTACAAAAGTACGATGCGAGTGTGTCGCGATAAAATGGCTCGGATTGACTGGTGATCAATTTCGCGTAACGAGATATCAAACTGGTCGAACGAATCGTTTAATTCGACAGTCGATTGCGCTAATAATCGTCGATTGTTAAATTGCCGAAATATCAGGTTAACTCTGTAAATTGTTCAGTTGACTTCACATTTGCCCTCAAACGGGACGATCAAAACATGATTTTGTTTGTCCAATCAATTTTATTTTTTAGTGGCAATTCACCTTGAACAAGTTTCTTTTATATTTCACGAAAAATAACGATTAAACTTTCGTTTTTTTAAAACATAATTCAGTCCGTAATAATGATATTCAAATATAAAACAAATAAGAATTTAAAAAACAATCTACAACATATTTATCTTAATTTATCAGTTCTAAACCTAAACAGTTTTATTTTTAGCATCGATTTACCTTGAATTCTACAGTTCCTTTCAATGAAAAATGATCGTAAGCCCGATTAAATTTCCGAAATACTTTATTTCGCAATAATAATAGTAATACATTATTCAAACGCAGAATAAATAAGAATTCGCAGTAACCTGCCTCTCAATCCACTCAATCATACGCAGAGGGGTTTCAAAGAATTCAAAGTACCCAAGGCAAAAGCGAGGGACAAAAGTTTTAACCTTGTAGTCATTTTTCTCCACGACAGGTTGCCGCATCGAGGTCGACAAAATTTTCCCCGCTTCGATTCATGATCGAAGGGACTGCGGTGCGCACCAGGGGAGGGTTGAACGGCGACAACACGGGAGGGTTAATTCGCAGTGACTTGAGGTAGGGCGCGCACGAGCGGACGGCAGGTGTCGCCACGTCGCGACGCGAAGCGACGCGGCGTGACGGGGCGAGGAGGGGCGAGGCGAGGAGGCGAGGCGAGGCGAGGCGACGGTAGAATCGAGAGGCATCGAGAGGTACGGCGAGGAAGGGATGAGAGAGAGAGAGAGAGAGAGAAAGAGAGGAGGGGGGGCTCGGTCAGGCGATAATAATTCTCACGTGTATGCGGCCCGTGCGCGCCGTTGTCAAACGACACCGTGACTCCGATTCGCCGCGCGTGATGTACCCGTGTACCCTCCGCGCCGCGCCGGGCCGTCCCGATGTAGGTTAAAGACACGCAGTTACGGCCGTGGCGTTGCGCAACGCGGAACGCCCGGTGCCAGTCGCACTCTCACGGGATTACGGGCTCGCTGAGGCGCGCGCGTGGGGAAAACGTCGCCGTGTCGCTTTCTCGGCTATACGCGAGTCGCGACGGCGAAGAGGAGAGACCGGAGAGATCGGAGAGACCGACGACGGAGGAATCCGTGCGGGCGGATCGCCGTCTCGGATTTCTTCGTTCGAACTTCGGCGGCAATGATTCCACCACGTGCCCGTGAGCGATCCGCAGGATGATGCCCTGGAGGCGTAACGCGCGCGCACACTGTCCTCTCTCTCTCTCTCTCTTTCTTTCCGTCCTCATCCGAGGCGCGAGAGCGAGACGGTGAGAACGCGGGGGAGGCGAGGAGAGAGAGAGAGAGAGAGAGAGGAAGGAAAGAGGCGGAGGAGAAAGAGAAGGAGGACGACGCGGTGGTACAGTCGCGGCCAAAAGTGCGCGGCGTGACATAGATTCAATCGAGCGACGGCGATTTTCGTCGGAGAGCCCAAGCGGTTTCGATGGGCGACCTCGAGTCTCGACGACCGGATCGGCCGTCAACTATCGTCAACCGGCGGGTAGAGCACGTTCGTTGACCGGGCGTGTAGAAACGTCGGATGCGCAGCCAGCCCCCCGGCGGCGAATGCGGTCACTGAACTAGTTCCGTTTCGACCCTGACACTGCCATTGCCCCTCCGGGGACGTCGCACGATCCGTTTGTCAGATGCCACAATATTGCCGCCGTTTCCCACGCGTTTGGTGTTATCCTCACACAGACTTACCCCTGTCGGAGGACTCCATCGTCGATTCCGCGGACCCTGCGCTGCTGGAGGCTGCGAGGGGGGGACCTTCCTGGAGCACGGGTTGTACGCGCGGCCGAGGAACTCGCGCTTTCCACGGCGCACGTGGAGATAGTCCCACTCGTGGTTCACGGCGGCTGGCACGCTCGGCGCACGGCTCGAAAATTTCTCACCACGGTATAAACATGGCCGGCCCGCGCACGGCCGCACGGCTCCCTGGCCTGTCACAATCCGCGATGGTAGAGGGGGGGTCGTTGAACCTTATCCGCGGATACGAGACGGCGTCGCGGAAGGGCACCGGCCGCGCCAACTTTTTTTCCGGGACCTCCCGGGGAAAAACGGCGTAGCACCGTGGGCTACGGTGGGCGCGACCTAAAAATAGATCACCAATTCGGCGGATTGTTTTGACTAATAATGCACTTCGCAACCTACTCGCTGGTGGCGCCACTGCGCGGCGATGGTCCATCGGCGTGCGCGGGGCGCGCCACCGCGACTTCGGTTTCCGACCGTCTAACATGCATGTGTATACACATAGGCATACATACAGGCGCGTGCACATGATCGCTGTCAAACGTTGTCAAACGCTCAATGATAAAAGTTGAACGGTTTCCTTCGCAATAAATAATCCGGTGATTGCGTCTACGTTACGATGTCCGGGAGCGACGTAAAGCAAGCTCTCCGAAAGCTGGATTTCCCTTACTGCGCCAGGGAAGCTCTATGTAGAATCGGTACGAACTGTATAGGTTATCTTGATGCCGCTATGATCTGTTTATTTTAGCTGCGCTCTCTATTCATCAAAAATCAAATTTGTATAAATATATATTTCAACAATTTAATATTGTACAGTTAAAATATCAGATCTACGTTATTACAGGGTGATAAAAAGTTTGGTTTATAAAATCATTAATAATGTTTATTTCTAAATCCAATCCAATAAAAATCTTTTAGTGCAATCTTTTTCGTATTTAATAAGATGTAATTAATGCATACATATTTCAGAGTTTATTTTTTTTAATCGACTGTCCAGATAGCAGGTTGACGTTATTTGATATCAAAATGAAGATTTCAATATCATTTTAACGATCAATTGCTGCCTTGATACATAATGATTTGATAAACATACAAACTTTATGGTCAAACTTTTTTGTCATCCTATATTTTAATATTAAAATTTTTTCTCTTTCCCCAATCACATTAAATTTTATTATTTGTTCAAGAGGTACTTTGCTGTAGGCCTGGCAAGCAAGTAGATTTGCAAATGGATTTAATATCTGAGTTTGTATTCGGAGAGATAGAGAAGCGAAAGAAACGCAGCACGACACAGGCAATACAGGAGCTGCAGCTGATAGAGATCATGAGCGACTTTTTCCAGAGTCCAGGTGGCAGTCCTGCAGTACGCAATGCTCTCTTCTTGTCGCTCTTTCCAGCAGACAGTTCCAGATACAAGATTCTAGGTAACCTGGTATCGTTGGCAATCACTACACAAAACAAGGCAGTTCTAAATGCAGCTGGTATTTGGATGCAGCAGTTGGGCTCTACCTCGCCGCAGAGCGTAGGACTGGCGAGGCACGTGCTCAATGATTATTTCGTGCTTACTCCAAGATCCATTGACAAACTGAAGCAACTGCCAGTGCTCACTCCGCATTTCACTGCCAACCTGCTGACGGCGATAGGTGAAGTTTACGAGGACAAAGATCCACCTACCGAGCTGCTCAGATTAGTAGGCGAATGGATTGATGAAAATCCGAGTTTATTGTTGACGCCTTTGATGGACAATCCGGCATTGCCTACTGGTGGAATTCCGATGACCCCAATAACACCTATAGCGGGCCTATTCAGGTCATTTTCTTCATAACTTCACATAAAGGTGACAAACAAGTGTCTAATGTATCGAATTATTTTTTTTTCTGCCTACAGATGGTGTATATTGAGTCCTCTGCGTGATACTACGAACAACACAGAGGCTCAAGAGGAGTCGCGAAAATTTTATTCAAAAGTTCAACAGTTACTCATGGACTCGGTGCTACGACTAAATAACAATGATAGCAACAAGCACGCGATTTCGGCGCAACATTTGGCCTCTACTACTCGTTTATTGACAACGAATCTGCAGAATCGGCCGAACGTCGACACAGTCTTGCGTGACCTAGCTATGGAACGACTCGCGCAAGCAGTCAGCGCGGCCATGTCAGCGAACTGTATTTATGGAAACAAACGTATGTTCATGCTCTAATCTCTAATACATACATATATAATGTAATATTATATATAAATATAATAATTAATATAGTATATAATACTAGTTTACAATATATTATACAATAAATAAATTTAACATTTGTTTCAGAGGAATTATTAGCTCTTCTACAACCATTATCGTATCAGCATTTTTTGATAGAATGGACATTACAAACTTATGCTACTAAAGCAGCTTGAGATGAAAATAACTGTTAGGTTGATGCAAAAATAATGTTGAGCTTTTACTTTTCCGATTTGGTTCAAATGACGAACAACTGTTGATTGATTATTCTCTAATAATTTTTAATGGATCCGTTTCAATAATTGTTTTCAAGTCGTTGTCAATGGCTGAAGGTTATTCCTAGCTTTTCATTTTCAAGGCTCTCATTCGCTGCTTTTAAATCTATTTTAGATTTGTATAAAAAATTGCTCGGAATTGCTTCTTTTTCATATTTAATAATAGTGATAATAATTGATTGACAAAGTTAACACTGAGAACAAAATTACTGACACAATTAACAGAACGGAATTAATACTTGAAATGATGCAACATAAACATAATTGAACATAATATTGTAGAATATAAAGCACCAAAGTTTAAAACAGTAAAAACCGACATTTTTGCATCAACCTAATATAATGGCGGCGACAATAACGACGATAATGTAGTTTATTTTGATCATGATATTCTAATAATTGTTTGTACATAAAAATTCAATCATTAGACAATCGTATATTCGTTTTACTAAAAAATAAAACAATTTTGACAAAATGCAATTGATTTTGATCTTATAATTATATCCTAATATTATTTACAACATTTAACACATATAACATACCTAAAATGGCTTAAACGTCCGTTTTTGTTTCAATTCTTGCAATCTTTTTTTGTCCAGTTCGAACTTCTTTCGCAACTCCGCTAAATCTAAAAGAAAAATCACACAAGTTAAACATAATTCCAAAAAGAATTGCCAATTGTAAATCTTATAACGAATAATTGTACTTACTCTGCTTTTTTGTTTCACGAATTTGGAAAGTATAGAAATTAAATAATTGCTTCTTCTTCCGTTGTTCCTCTTTCTGTTGCACCTTGCCGATGGTAGATTCCTTCCTGGATGGAGCAAATTGTCCTCTTTTCTTTCCACTTGTTACAGTTACCCAACCATCGTTGTCCTCTTCTGCAGCTTTCTCTTGTGCGATACGATCCTGTATTTGTTTGTCATACGAAGCTATACATTCCTCAATGTCTTTCTTCATTAATTGTTCGTCGTACAAAGTATCATTATATTCTTTACACCATTCTGTTTAAACAAAAAATAAGTTTAAAAATAATAAGATTCATTTTTTGCAGCTAAACTTCTTACATCGTTTGTCTTTTCTTAATTTCTTTCCAAGTGGAGAAAAAAAAAGAAAAATGAACAATGAAAGGAATTCAGCTGAAAAGAACAGGATGATATTCATACTCCATTCTAATTCAAGATCATCTTAAGTAATATAATATTTTAAGATACAATGCGGTCTGATTGGTTCACAATATCTTAATATTGTAAGATGATCCTGAATACAAGGTCTGAATATGAATATTGCTCTAAGATTTTTCTATCACTCAACTAGTGTAAATTTTTGGAACTTAAAATAAAAGTATATATTTGATATTTGGTGAAAGCAAAAAAGAAAATTTTCTTGCAGTCTAATATGAGAAATAAAAAACAAACCTCAAATGACACATAAAGTTTGTTTTTCATTTCTGTGTTAAATTGCATTAAACTGCATTAAATTTTCTTTCTTGCTTTCGTCAAATATCAAACATTTCATCTATTTCACTTTAAATTCAAAAAATATACACTAGTTCAATTACAAAAAACAAACGTACAGATTGCGAGAGATAAATAACTTACTTTCTAATCCCGTGAGGCAAGTGCTTTTCTCACTTTTCAATGTAATTACGAAATCTTTTGAAAATTCCATAGCTTTATCTAAGGAGGATTCCTTCTTAAAAACAATATATGCAGTTTTAAACCCTTTCGTATCTGAAAATGTAACAGACTGTACATTTCCACACAGATTAGCAAATGCATTGCTCAAGCAATCAATAGTAGCGTATGGTGGTACGTTCAACACAAAGAGAGTTCGGTTCCTGGGATATTCCAGTTCCTGATTTCTTATGGAATGTTCCTTGAAGAATAGTTGGTGCTTGTCAGAACTGTCCGCGTCGAAGCGAATCCATAACGCTATAAGCCGAAATAATTTCGTTCAAACATAATTCAGAATATATGTATTTTTAATGTAACAATGACTTACTTTTAAAATTTTTCACATTCTGTTTACTGACTTTCGTAACCATCTTTAAGGTCTAACCTTACTGCTGTGTTGAATCTATTAAGGTTGTGTTCCAAACTTACTGCCTATGTTGAAAATGTTACAGTTTATGTGCACTATAGATTTTCAGGCAGTCAATTTTGGAAAATAGAGCTTAAATCTTGTAAATTTTTAATGCACAAATGGTCAAATATTACATACACAAATCAGAGTTTCTTTTTTTTTATTCTCCCGGAATGTAAAAGGTTACACTTCACAAATTAAACTCTCATAAAATCAACCGCACATGGCAAGGCATGGCATAACATAACGCCTTCTACACACAGAACGCGATAATGCTTCAATGCTTGCCGCGCAGAGGAAATAATATTACATTTCTAGAAGTTTTGCATGGTGAGATCGACTTAAAAACATAGAATTATTGGCTAGTGCGATAACTTCCGCTGCGCGGCAAGCGTGTCACGTTCTGTGTGAAGGAGCCATAAGTCGGCCTCACCATGCAAAAAAAAATAGAAATGATGTAAAGGGCTCCACACAATAAAAGGAACAGGGTACAGAGAATAGAGAATAAGAATTTCAACCTATCAGAAACTGTGTATTCCACAATACATGATTTCTGATAGGTTGAAATTCTCTGTTCCTTTTAAGGACTCCGCACAATAAAAGAAATAGGGAACATTATTCACGCGGTGGAAATTATATATTTATTACTTCCGAGCAAGCGAGACGATGATTGGCTGTCGCAACAACTTCCGTCGCGCGGCAAATGTTCTGTGTACAGGAATCATAAGGCCCTGCGCATAATAAAAAGAATAAGGAATTAGAAATAAAGAATAAATGATTTTAACCTATCAGAAATCAGATAAATCGGAATACACGGTTTCTGATAGGTTAAAATCATTAAGCCATGCGCACAATAGAAGGAATTAAGAATTAGGAATAAAGAATAGATGATTTCAATCTATCAGAAATCATATATTTCAATGTATCCGATTTCAGATAGATTAAAATCGTATATTCTTTATTCCTAATTTCTTATTTCTTCTATTGTGCGCAGCCCCTACCATGGCTGTAGGCATAGATCTGTTCATGTTGTTTGCACTTTTTGCACTCAGTATTTTAAATTTCTCTCTCTCTCTCTCTCTCTCTCTCTTTCTCTCTTCAACGATCAAATACATATTTATTTATTTTAAATGCAAAAATTTTTTCAAAGGTTGATAAAACAAAGAAAAATTAGACGAACTATAAAATAAAACACATTAAAAAAAATTCTCTTATTATACTATTTCAAAACTTTGAAATAGAACGGACTTTAGGGGATGGCTTCAAGAGCTAGATTAGGTTACAGATTTGAAAATAATTTCGTATGTTTCAATTTTGGAAGATATACGTACAGAAAAGAAGAAATTGAAAATAGAGGATTCGCTTGATGATTTGAAAGCAGAAAGAGAGTTAAAATTCATATGAAGATACACAGGAAAAAATTAATTAAAAAAAATTTCCATTCATCTAATCCAAAAATTAAATTTTCAAATTTGCTGTTGCTTCAATTCGTTTTATTTCTCATAAAAAAAAAATATTTTTTAATAAATAAATATTATTACGATGAATAATGCCGATATGGAGTTAACACAGGATGTAGCTCCGTATCGGCATTACTGTGACCGATTTAATCCAGTGAGCCTATCTCTTTTATTATTTTGTTTAAATATTATTTATTAAAAATATTTTTTAATAAATAAATAAATATTTACGCATTTGCGTAAATATTATCTTTTTATTATTTTTTTTTTAATGTAAACTTATTATTTTCTCTTGTTTCTCTTTTGAATACAAAAAATGTAAACGAGGTGACTTGTTTAAAAGAATCAATTTTTTTCCTAAATATAGTAAATTAAATAATACGTTATACACAGCGAGTATTATTTCCTCGCTGTTGCAAGTAATCAATTCGATCAACTGGCAAGAATGCAACACATTGCACATGCATACTACATGCCGTGCAAGCGACGTGCACACAAATGTCAGGGACACGCGAACAATTATTATGTAGCACACTCGACTTCTTTTCGTTTTTTATCTACTCTCTAAATTTTTTGAAGTGGAATCTCATTCTAAAAAGTGAAAATGGAGCCAATCTTAAAAAACAGTTTTCAATCAATTTTAAATCTTTAAGAAAGAGATTTTATTCTTTAGAATAAAAGTCAATAAAAATTGCATATTACATTTTCTAGAAAAATGTTCCTTTTTCTTTCTTTTTCTCTTCAATTTAATATCTACACAAAATTTATGTACAAAAAGCGTGAGAGAGTGCTGAATAATAATCAATCAGGATGATAAAAAGTAATTAGAGTAATAAAACTTTAGCTACATTATATTTTACCTAAATCTCCCGCAATCAAAACGTATATATTCAAGTATTACACTGAAAAAGAAAAACTAAATTTTAATAAATATTTCTTTGAATAGTTCTAAGTAAATATTTACTAAATATAAACATACATTTATTTGATATAAAAACTATATTAATTTAACACTTTCATTAAAAATATATATATATTTAAGTAATTATTTACTGTAAATAAATGTTTACTTGGTACTATTTAATGAAACATGTATTAAGATTTAGTAAATTTTTTCAGTGTAGAAGAAAAAGAGGAAATAGAAAATACATGGAAGAGAGAATCTACAGCACAAAATTTCGTGCGTGGGAGCATTCTCTTGACCTTTTTTCCTTTTTCTCAACATCTCGCGAATGTCGACCCGTTTCGTGCGAATAATCAAATCGATATACAAGTCATGGCACCGGGAAATATTGATCAAAGCGGCCGCTTAACCGTTGACAGTATGCAACTGTAGCGATCGCGGTATAGTAATGTGCGGAGGAACGCTCGTCGCAAGAGCCTCGCGTACTCGGAACTCGAAGCTGGGCTTTCTGCTGCTGCTCTTTTCGATCGCGCATTTGCCGCTGCTTCGACACGCCGATGCCAAGATACTCCAGGGCGACTTGATTACACCCAGAGTAACTATCAGAGTAGAATTGATTTTAATAAAATATCAAATGAAGTCATTTCACCGGAGTTTCAGTCCATAGCACTTTTGTATGGTCAATATTATTGCGCGACGTGTACCTACGAGCGAAGTTTTCAATAAGTTTCTACCTGCTGTTAATAAAAAATGAGTAGATTTTCATTAAATAAGTGCGATTTAAAAGGCAAATGTAAAGCGAATAATGAAGGCGATAATTAATGTTAAAGTAATAAGAATTGTATTCCCGGAGGGATATAATCTTTTTTATTATTTAAATTTGATGTAGTGATGTAATGATTTAATGTTTTAATGATCTTGACAAATCAGAAAGAGAAAGATTGAAAAATTTCTAATTAATACACATTTCATTAGAATGTATCAAAAGACTCTTCGCAAATGCAGTGAGGAAAAATATAGTAAAAATATTTTTTTTTAATTATAATGAAAATATTTTTTAAAAGTATGGTAAAAATATATTTTTTTAAATTAAAATTACATTTAAATTGTGAAACGTGACTTAAATTATAAAACAATAAAAATATTTTTACAATTATCGCATGCCTTTACAACCTAGTAAACCAACAATAACTAAGTAATCAATGTTATTTTACATTCAACGATATAACTATTACATACCATAGATGTTGTATTCGTTTATATTCCTAAGTATAAAATTATAATATCGATAATATAATTTATTATTTAATGGATTGTGAAGACATGCAATTATAAAAATCTTTTCTATACTTTTTTCTCTCATTGCATTTGCGAAGGTCCTTCTGATACTAATAACATATGTAGATATTAATTATAAATCTTTTAATCTTTACTGTCAGTTGGTATTTATTAGAAAGTGTTGCATAGTATTTTTAGAATTGACTCAAGTAGCAAGGTAACATTTTAATGATTAATCTTAAAGACATCATTAAAATGTTATTAAGACGTCATTATTTGACGTCAATTTGCTACTTGGGAATATGCTTTAGATGTAGTCAATAATGCCTAATGCAGAAGCAATACTGTTATTATTTATTAATAAAGTAATGACTCCAATGATTTGTAAACCGTTTGAAAAAACATAGAATATAGAATAGCGAGAGTATAACAAATACTTGAAATTGCAATTTTTCAGAACTGGGCATTCCTCGCAAGATTCTGTTTTTTAACGAAGATTGGTACTTTTCGATTCCACTTTCAATTAGGAGGTGAAGAACGCAATTTGAAGCTCCTTCTGTACTACGATGGAGAACACCAATGGCCCGCTGTCTATCCTTCCAATAAGACGTGTCAGGAAAAAGAGAATGTTCTCTCTCTTGAAAATGGTCAAATAATACCATTGAACACATCGACGAGAACAAGATTCGCTTCGGGATGCGTCGAGGATGACGACGGTATAGTTCGATGCATTAGCCAGAGAAGATTCGTCTCATCTCGGCCGAGATGGTGGTATATGGTTTTAGCCGACTGCTCTTCCACGAAAGGCTTGAACATCACGTATTTGATATCGCTGACCAACGCGCCGCCCGGGACATTCTGGAAGGAGCATTTTTCTGCGGACGAATTCTGCAAGTAATTTGACTTTCCCGATAATCGGCGAGTCTCAGAGTAACGTTCCTTAATTGTGCCCGTTTTTCGTTTTAGACATACTGCCACTGCTGATACCAACCGTCTGTTTGTATACGATATTCCTCATTCTCAGTCTCTACATAGCGCTGCAATTGCGCTCCAGGAGGCTGCTGCACATATCCTACAAACTGTTCATAGCCTCCCTGCTGTGTCAATTACTGGGAGTGTCATGCGAGCTTTATAATTACATTAATCTTGGTCTAACAGGAGTGTCAGCATTGAATGCTTATTTACTAGGCCAACTCTTAGAAGCGTGTTCTGAGACTCTATACACAGTTCTTATGCTGTTACTCGCTCTGGGTTACACTGTTACCAAAAGTGTCCTTACGGCGTCGCAAATTCGATGGCTTATACTATTTGTCAGTATTACTGGTCTTTGTCAAATGTCGCTGTGTATATATCAATTCGAGGCATTCGATCCAGGATTAGTGTTGTACATTTACGAGTCGCTACCTGGCTATATTTTAATAGCATTGAAATTAATTGCCTGGCTCGTGTTTGTCACTCGTTGTTTTAAGACCGTCAGAAAATTGCATGTGAAGCTCCACTTCTACTCTTCGCTACTTTTCTTGGGATCAGTGTGGTTCCTCTTTCATCCTTTAACAGTATGCATACATATAAAAAATTGTTTCAAACAAAAACTACCAAAAATTAGTTTGTTTGAAATAATTGTTTATTATATCTTTATCTTATATAGAAAATATTCTGTAAAAATAAAACATGTCTTTCTGTTTATTTCTATAGATATTGATCAACACAAAATTCATAGACGAATGGGTGAGAGAGAGCGTGGCCAAAGGAAGTTCCCTCTTCATTGTCTTCTTGGGTCACATACTGTTTTTATATGTAACTCGACCATCTGTGAATAATAAACGTTTTCCATTCCACATTAGAACATTTCAAGTTGTACCCATAGGTGGTTATGGCCAGGATCACAGCTATGAGCCTGCCCTTCGAACAGCTACCGCATTTACTATCACACGGACACCGGCTTGTGTTAATCGACCACGAAGTTTAGAATAAAAAACAAACATAGTAAATAAATGTGCAACCACTGGTGGAATGCATTGTTAAAAAAGTTATTGCAAAAATGAAATGGCTATTAAAAAAAGATTTTATATTGTCAATATATTTTTTACCATATATAGTGCAATGCAACAAATGTACACATTTCTGCATTGTATCTATCAAGATGAAAATCCTAATTCAAATAATAGAGTAATGTTAACAATACCAAATTGCCACTGGCAAACGTTTGTATGTAGTTCTGAATCTATACAATTTTTCTCTTGTCACGAAGATGTTTATAATAAAGTATGATACAATTTCGTTCCTATTTTTTTCTTATTTTAAAGTAAAATTACCCCGCAGAAAAAAAGCTAAACATGGAAAGCTTTTTAAGTACTTATATTGTTATTAATTTCCATTATCATATTTTCTTATGTACATTGTACCAACAAATTTAAGAGAAGTAGATTGTTCAATGAAAAAAATCTACAATAATTATTTACACAATAATTCGTATTGTATTCAGGTCCCATTGTACATTCTAAAACTATTATTGCTACTTATTAATCACAAGAACCATCTAACCAACCGTCTCTCCATCTCTGATTCACCAGTTTACAATCAAATTCTGGTTTTCCAAGTTTCTTATTAACTTCGTTATGAATTCTGCACAGCCATTGGCTCAATTTTTCCTGCGATCCGGTCTGTGGTGGCGAGTATTTCAATCGCTCCTGCAAATCTTCTGCGCATATATTGCAAGGATACAATTTGGAAAATGTATCAAAGAAGCTGGTCATGTCAGCTTTTTGTTTCTCATTTGGATGATCAGGATAATACGCCGCCATGGTATGTAAAAAGGCCCAAGTCTTCGAACCCAACTCGTCTTTGTCTAAAGGACAATTCTGTCGAATACCATTGTTCCTTGCATTTGGTGTTTGCTCCGATTTCTTTTGTACTTCCTGAAATAAAAATTTATACAAATTGTCTGTTTTTTTAACTAAACTTCTTTAATTAAACTTCTTCATCTTCTCTCTTTTCTTCTCCAATGTGAAAAGAAAAAGAAGAGAAATAATTCATGCAAAAAGTTCAACTGAAAAGAACTGGTTTATAATTTATAATAATAGCTTGTAATTGTTATTGTTATCTGTAAGGTCTGTTCAATATAAAGAAACAATATAGTAGGCTAATGAGAGTCAAACATTGGATTAATGTCATCTTTACTTGTACACAATTTGAATATTAATAGTTCAATAAATAATTGTTTATTATTGCTGACTCTCATTAGCCTACTATATTGTTTCATTATATTGTTTAAAATTGGAAAGCCCTAATAGAATTTTTATTATAGGTCTGTTTTTTTAGCTGAATTTTTTACATAGTTCATTTTCCCTGTTTTTCTTCTTGCACTCTCGTATTGAAGAGAAAAAGAAAAAAATTAACAAAAAATTCAGCCGAAAAAAGAACAGATCTATTAATGACGTCATAGTAAATTTATAATAAAAAGCAAGAATAATTGTCTCTAAAAAATAGGATAAGAATAATTATCTCTGATGAAATAAGCTCTGAAACTTGAGTAATAGCGATAAAATTGATAATAAACCTCAATGAATTTGTCAATAAACTACCGATTTACCTTCTCCGAGTCGTAGACTTCCTTCTGGCGTTTCGCCCATGTCCGGAAGTCCATACAAGCGCGACAGGGTTTCTCGGATGGCATTCTTTCGTTCGTTCCGTGCGTGAAGATCCTCAAATGTCACCGCAGGTAGGTTAACGTAGTTCTCACGTGCGACATAACCTCTAAGTCCACTCGCGAGACAAAACTTTCAACGCTTAGAGCCTCTTATCCTTACCTTTCTGCGTTTACAATAAAATCACACATGATGTAGTTGAGACGAAACGAATTCGTGATAATAAAAAGCATGTCTTTATAATACTGGAATTTTTATACGATCGCCGCTCTCACAGCGGACGAACCACTCCATAATGCAATCTGACCTACCCCTAACCTGATGATGCCGAATTATATACCCGGTGACGCGCGAAAATACGTTGTATTAATAAACAATAATAATTTCTATCGTCGTCAAAAATTATAGTGTTACATGTGAGATTTTATTAATTATTTTATAAAACGTTTTATCCACTAATAAAAAAAATACGATGTCTGTTACTTTTGCGACCAGTAAATCTTTTGTTATTAAGCTATATTTTTACGCTACGGTGTATTTCTTATGCAATTCAGTAGTAAAATGCATTAACGCTCTCTCGAGATGATGAATCTTGTTCATGACAATAAAAAATTCCGTTTTCCGTATCGTTATATTTGCGCACCGTCAATGACTTTAGATTAGGTTTAATATCCTAAGCAAAGTTAAGGCTATGTAAAAATTGTTGTACTTTCTGTTATCTCGGAGAAATTATCGCGATTAAATACTCCAAACTGATTTTAGATTTAGAATTGTCAACGAGAAAACTTGTATTCTATAGTAATCATCATAAAAAAATATCTAAGAAAAAAGAATTCGTTTAACTTTTAACTTTATTGTCCCTAACATCATTTGTCTTCTTTCTGCTAAGAGGAAGTTACGTTGCTATTGTAATATTAAATACATTATGCAATTTTTTATATCATATGATATTTCTGATTATCTTCAAGGGAGATTAAAATCATAATATTGTCGCCTTTTGCGGTGTCAAGTGTCGCAAGCAGAAACATTTTTACTTCAACCCTTGTAAGTCAGATAATTAAATTGAGTCGACTGAGAATAGTGGATAACAGCGAGGCAAACTATGATGGAGGGTAGACCATCATATTGCATATACATGTACAATAAGTGCGGGGGTGGAATACATCGGTGAGACAATAAATGAGACTACATAAAAGATATTTATCATTTTATAGGATCAAATTTATCTAAACATTGCTATATGTATTATTCAGGTGATAGAATTTTAATTGCTATAAGAGGCAAAAAGAAAAAGGGTATATTGAAGGGTTGGATTGAAACAGCAACAGGTCCTTAAAGTTCTCAAATTTGATAGCAACAATCTGGTACTCATAGACGATAACGGCACATCTCTAGATACAAGAATATAGGTGCCTATATTCCATACATACTCCTAACGAAAATGAAAAAAGACTGACAGCAAAGGAGCAGATTATATTAAATTAATAACGATTGCAACCAGATTAGTATGGTGTATCTATCTTGCTAACTATTGTAATATATATTAAATATTTTTATGAAATGTTAATATTATACTTATTCAGTATTTTCCACAAAACTTATAATATGGTGTATTACTCATGCATCTCTGTGTATTTTATTGTATATTAATATTTTAATAATAAAATTACCACATTCAAACTTATTTTTTGTTGTATATGCACTAGGAATATGTTCATTTAACATACATTTACATCGTTCGCGTTATCATATCATTTCATTTTTGTTTAATGTTTGTTGACAAAAAGGATAAATCGTGTATCCTATGTACTTATATGTTATGATTTTGTTGTACGTAAGTATAGCGCTGGCAAATGTAATTTTAGTTCAATTATCAGTCACATGATGTCTATCATTTTGTATTAAGCGATTATTTAAATTAATTATCAAAGTTATATTAATTGCCTATGTTAATTAATTTGATATTTTTATTATTATAAAATTTTAGCAAATTGCATAACTAATTCTTCACCTTTAAATATTTCACCTTTAAATATTTATTATCAAATTTGTCTTCATCGAATTCGGAAATCAAATTAGTAATGCGAATAATCCTTCAGTTCCTGAAAGCACTTGATTCGATATAATTCCTATATAAGAATAGAATATAGATGAGCATTTTGAATTCTCTGAGGTAGAGAATCGGTAGTCTGATACTGATGAAGAAAGCGCTTCCTGTCCCTAATCTGGTAAATCAGAACAGGTCAACATGGTTTAATCTCAATATCTTTATTCAATAGTTTCAATACAGGCTCAGATACAAAATAATACAAAACTGTATTTCAGCATAGTAAGTCTGATCCTTTCAAAATCGATGCCCTCCTATCAAAACAAAAATCTGAAAAAACAGATTTGTCTTAAAAAAACAGATTTGAATAATATCATCAGCTATGAATATTGTTCACGTCTACCAAAAAAAAAAAACAAATATAATGTAAATAGTAAATAAATAAATTAATCGATGTACATAATACTAATAGATGTACAGAATACTAGTTTATTGACTTAATCTAATTTGTAAATTTGTAAATACTATACATAAATAATATTAACACTAATAAATAAATTTATTATTCACTAATATTATTGTGTTGCGATATTCATTGCCAATACTGAATACCTGTAGTATACTACCTATACTATAGATATAGGTATACTATAGATATAGTATATACTATAGATCAGTACTGGCAATAAATGGGAACAAAGCGAATGAAGATAGTATTCTTAATTCTAGTCAATAGAAGTACCAGATTTACTATGTTGAAAACAGCAGTTTGATATCAGTTAACAGGAGCCATTGGACAGGAAGCGTTCAATAGGCATTATTCTGTTTCATCAGTAACGTTGACTACTTTTTTGCGTTCAGCATAACGCAACAGTTTTGCTGTTCAAAAATTTTGACTGTCTAATCTAAACGACCCGAAATGCACTTAACATCTCGCAACACGTTTAATGGTCGCCCTGGTCGCCATCGTGATAGAAAAAAGAAAGATAAGTCACTCCCATCATTCACCATGATAGAGGAAACCACCATGATGGAGGAGATTCTACAGTTGGTATCATCAGTTCGATTATTATCACAGTCGGTATTTTCGCAGCGATTGCAGATAAATACGTGGAATTACCGAAAGATAGAAAGTTTAGAAACTGATAGATGGTGCGAGATGATGTGAGATGCATGAGAATACATGGGAACTACAGGCGAGAATATCGAAAACGCATAACTGGTACTTTACAGATAAAAGGCAACGCTTTATTATCCTATATATGAAAAAATACATCTTGATAATATTTCCTCGTGAATGTAAGCGCTGTCACAAACTTTCTGGATCATTTCATTCATTCTGATCGCAGACGGTAAGTGTCTATAACCAAGAAACAGAAGTTTCGATCTCAACCACGTGAATTGACCCGGCTTGACTACGATACTCGAGGTAACTGATTCTGAATTTCTTGCTATTTTTATCTAAGGACTTGCTTGAACCTTCAGCAAATTCTAAAAATACATTCCTTTTTAGGAAGCACATATCATATATATACATATATATATATATATATAAAATAAAGAGTGCATATATACAAAGAAAAAATGTTGGGAACGTTACAAGTATTTCCTGGACTAAGATTAGCATATAGACGGTATATAACAATAATATATATTATTTACTGGAGTATCTCATTTCTCATTTTCAGTTGTCTTGCTAATTTGTCATAGTTAATTAGCAATTGCTAAGACTCAGTTTCATTTGTGTTATAGCATTGATTAACAGTTAGATGATCAAGATATCAAAAGTGTAAATTTGAATCATGATGGATTGTTCATTGCTAATTTATCAGTTAATTAGTGATTGCTGAAATTGAAGATTTAGTTTTATTTGTATAATAAAGTTGACAAAGCTGTTGGATGTTTAAAGTTTCTTAAAGTGGAATTCAATTTTTAATGAATTTCAATTTTTGTGAAGTTAAATTCAATGGATTTGAATTTTTATGAAGTGGAATTCAATTTTTATTCTACTTTTAATAGATTCAATACAAGTTACTTCTGTGATATATAATAAATTAATTTTGTTATATAGGCTTTATCAGTATCGTGTAATATATTCAAATAAAAATGTGATTAGAGACTTGCATACTGCAGTGCGATATTGTGTTTCTATGAAAGATGAAGATAAACGTTTATCTCAGGTATGTTAAAGGTGTAATTTTGTATGTTATGTGTATTGTGCAGATAATTTTTCTGAATCTGTGTTTTATTATTTTATAAATAGGAAAAGAATTTTGAATACAAAAGTGTGGGTACTAAATATTTACATGCAAATATTACAAGGGAAAACTTATCAGAGGTAAGCAATTCATAATGCACAATAGGGATAAAAATTCAATTATTAAAGATAATAAAAATTTTAACAGCAAATCCTCGATGAATTTGAAATAAAGCATGGTAAATCTCACAGAATTAATAAGGAAATTATGCACCAAAAACGTATGTATAAATTATTTTTTTATATTACAAAATGATTTTCAAATTTAGTAAATAAAAATTAAGTTAGAAATAATTTACAATTGAAATACAGTGCAAAATGTATTTTTTATGTGTATTAAATTTTTTTATGTTTGTCTTTTTTTATAAGTGTATTCTGTGATTGTATTAAGTACAAAATGTTTCTGCATGTTCATATATATTTCATTTTCATTATCTTGTCATAATAAAATTTTTGAATGTTATAGGAATAGAACGCTGGTACCCAGACCCAAAATCTTCTTTATTGTCTATTTATGCAATAGTAGGTCATGATTTAAAAGACAAAAAAATTTTAACCTCAAATATTAAGACCATTACTGTAAATAAATCTAAATTATGGGAAGTTACTATTAATGTCAAATGGCCAGAAGTTATGTCTTTCAAAGAAATTGGTAAAACCAAAACACTCTCTTTCAAAAATGCAGCTTGGAAATGTTTGCAGTATCTAGAAATAAATAACAAATTAAAAAATGGCAGGCCACTTATCTATAATGAAGAGGAAATGAGGGACATGCGATTTAAGCTTGTTGAATTAAATGTTGCTCCTGAAATTTTAAATAATATGACAGAGTTAATCGAGACTTATAACATGGTAAAAATTCTGCATCACAATTTCTTACCCTGCTGGTCTATTCAAATTTATTATATTATTATTTAAATTAATATGATTAAGAAACTTTAAAAAATCAAATATTTTTACAGAGAAAAGAACTACATTAACGGATGAAATTATCAAATACTAGAAAAAAATATTTTAATTAAAATATTAGTAAGAAAATTAATTATATTATAGATCCCGAGTAGACCAGCAAGATTAATGTAAAATGTATTTCATTAGTATGTATAACATTTGATGATTTTAATTATATAATATTCAGGAAATACAGAGTATGACATTGAAAAATACTTTAAATCCATCGTATCAGACGTTAATTCATCATCCGATACTTGAAGACAATGCTTACTCGAATACTCTCCTTCGAAATAAAATGTTGAAGGATAGATTTTGGAAAAGATATAACGATGACGTTGCCACTTTACCAATTCACGAGTTTAAGTATGAAAGATATAAGAACATTATTTCATATTTATATGTATACTTATAATATGCTTTGTAATTTTCAATATATACATTATCTGTTTTTCACAGGAATGAAATTCTCTCTCGGTTGGAAAACCATCGAGTTCTATTGATAGAGGGTGATACAGGTTGCGGCAAAACTACACAAGTACCTCAATTTATATTAGATGCTTTCGCGAAGAATGGTAATGCTACAGATTGCAATATATTGGTATCACAGCCTCGTAGAATCTCGGCGATCTCTTTGGCAGATCGTATTGCGTATGAAAGAAAAGAGCATGTGGGAGACGTTGTAGGTTTTCACGTGAGACTAGAACAAGTATTGCCGAAGGAACTCGGTGCGATAGTTTTTTGTACCACTGGTATGCTACTGAGAAAATTGCAGACCAATCCTAGTTTAGAAGGATGCTCGCATGTCATTTTGGACGAGGCGCACGAACGCCAAATGGATACCGACATGCTAATGGTTCTACTCAAGAGAGTCCTACAGAAAAATCCTAATTTAAAAGTACTGATAATGTCAGCAACTATAAATACGCACATATTTCAACAGTATTTCGATTGTCCCACTATACGAGTACCTGGTAGATTGTTTGCTGTAAAAATGCATTTCTTGGAGGATATTGAGCATTTACCAAATATCCAGAAATATCAAACATATGTACCCAAAAGTCGCTTTGAAATTGATGAAGTCGGAAAACTTTCAATTGATATTGGAAAAATAGTACAGGTCATAAAATGGATCTCGTCGCATAAGCCGCCCGGTGCTATTTTGTGCTTCTTACCAGGTTGGAATGAAATCATGAAGGTGCAAAGCATGCTCGAGGATACATCGTCCTATAATGAAAATCATTTGATTTTGCCGATGCATTCCAAAATATCACACTACGAGCAGCGGAAAATCTTTCAACAAGCACCGGAGAATGTACGGAAAATTATCTTGGCCACGGATATTGCTGAAACAGGCATTACGGTTAGTGATGTAGTTTACGTTGTAGATTCTGCCTTACGAAAAGAATCTCATTGGGACGATAACAAAGATTTACTTAGTATAAGGAATTGTTGGGTCTCTCGAGCAAACGTTCTGCAAAGGTAATATCAAGAATAAGTAAATATATTATATAATTTCGTTATTTACATTTAAGAGGAGCATAAATATTTAAAAAATTGCATTTAAATGTATATATTATTTTGAAATTATTTTACATTAAGATGATAATTAATTTGTTATGCAGAAAAGGGAGAGCTGGACGAGTTAAACCTGGTGAAAGTTTTCATTTAATCTCAAAGGAAGAATACGAAAAATTACGGGCGCATCCATTACCACAGTTGTTATGCAATCCATTGGAAAAAGTAATTCTTGACAGTAAAACATACACGGATGAAAAAGCGCAGGAATTTCTGGGTGGATTTCTGGAACCGCCTACTTCAACTGCAATACGAAAGTCAGTAAAAACCTTAGTAAATCTCGGAGTTATGGATGATGAAGAGAATCTTACGGCTCTAGGCAAACGAATGGCACTATTCTCAACGCATCCTAAATTTAGTAAAGCCATGGTATATTCTTCTATCTTCGAGTAAGTATAAATAGTAATATATATTTGAACCAATCTTCAATGATTATTTTTCTGTATTCTAAATATTTCCGTTTTAACAACAGCTGCATACATCCTGTGATAACGATAACAAGTCTTTTTTCTGGTGAAGATAGTCTTTTTTACAATATATTGGATTACAAGCTTCAAATTAGGCAAAATAAAAGAACGTACCATCCATCTAGCGATCATATTGCAGTAGCATGGATATTTAAACAATGGGTCAACTTTAATGAAACAGCTCCATATTTAATAAGAAAATTTTGTAAAGACATGATGATCCGGCCAATGAGAATACAAATATTGAATCGTAAGTATAAAGTATATAAAAAAAATTATTGTTCATTTACTGTTGTATGTATTCATTAAATCAAATTCCATATAGTCAATAAATCTCGTTTTTAAATTGTACGAAATTATAATTTTGCAGAAATACGAAATACATTTATCCAACAGTTGATCCAATGTCGCATGTTGAGCAAAACTCTATTGCATGAATACAATTGTAATAAATCTGACCTAGCAAACAAATTTGAAAATAATGACGAGTTAGTGCGAGCTGTATTATATTCTGCTACACAACAATTGATAGAACATAAAGATGTGGGATATAAGAATGGAATCCTGAGAAAAGGCGTTAACGAACTTCGAACACAGTAAGTGAATTTTGTATATTCGCAGATTCAAGTTTAAAGATGATTTATAATATTATCATTTATAATCAACATTTAATTTTATTTTTAAACAGAGGAGCTAAGGTAGTAATTTCGGGGGAAAGTGTTAATTATAAGCGGAAAGTTTGGCCGAGTTCTTTCTTAACTTATTTTAATGCTGCACACTGTGATGTAAGACGTAGCACAGTGATTCGTGAAACAAGTGTGATATCACCTTTGACGGTATTACTTTTTAACCAAAAAAAGGTTCAGTGTCATGAGGTAATTAAATAATTAAATCTTACGATTCAGTACAGCAGTATAAGGAAGTAAATAATATTATACAATTTATAATTTATAAATTTTTCGATTTTTAGTTAGATGATAACAGGGTAAAACTTGTAATTAATATCAATTCGCATCAAACTGTAAGATTTGTTTGTGACAAAGAGTAAGTATTTCTATATCTTTTTTTTTCTGTTTAGTATGTAATATATTGCATATAATAATCTGTTTAAATCTTTGTTCTTTTATCTAGAACTGCTAATGTGCTCTTACAATTTAGAAATATTGTATGGTCTCTAGTACAATACTTTTTAGAGACACAAGGATTGGATCATAGAAATAATCTTAATTCAGAACAAATATTAAAGTACAAAGAGGAAGTATTTGAAACTCTTGCGGAGACTCTGAAAAAGGCGTCTGAATCCATAGAAAATACAGAAAAAATCTCTTTAGCTTAAATAAATAATTTATAATAATATAAATATACACAATAATAATCTTAAAACTATAATACTATCTCAATCGACATAGAGTTACTTGTAATTTATTTTTATTATATATCTATTATATGTATATGTGTACAAATTTGTCAAAAATAACATATATGGACGGCTTTATACAAATATATTTGATAGAATTATTAGATAAGTAATAAATTATCTAATTAATAAAAACAAAACTAGAGATTCTTTCAATGAGAATTTCCTTTTCTCCTCCACTTCCATTTCTGTATTGTGTGCTCGCGTTTTTCAACGATCTATGAGTAAAACTGAAATTATCAACGATATTGAATTAAAAAATAAACGGAATATCATAAGAACTATAAGAAAAATAATTAGAGATGAAAAAAGCGGCATTCATTAAATAACAAGAGTCACAATTGCAAATCAGAAGACTGTATGTTTACAATATTACAATTATACACTGATGAATTTTTGTAAGAAGGAAGATGTGGAATACATATTTATAGGAGTAATGCACGCAGTAAATACTACATTTTCCCATTAACAGTTTTTTTTATAAAATAGTAAGAATTTGTTATATATCTGTACAATCACAATATGATGCTTTTCATAACTAGGACAACAACGTTGCTTCGATTAAATGCTATGAGATACTTAACAATATTTTATCTCGCTGTAAAAAAGTTGGAATTAATTTAATATTTAACATTTCGTTAACAGACATATTGCTCTCAAATCTCTTCAAAAATATGTTTTGTGCGAAGCGCTCTTGATGTACCCAAAACCTACCGACACCATCTCACGCCAAAGTGGCCGAGTAATATAAAAATTTGTTCCCATAATCTTTTATGCTACGTTATGATCGCTTTCCGAGCGTTTAAACAAGATACAGAATCCGATTTGAAAATCTCAATGACTAAAAAAAATATATATATATATATAAAATACTAATATCTAATAAATTTAGAAACATATTATTAATAATTTAGAAAATATAATTATATAATTTCGCTAAATTTGAAAAGTAACAAATAAGTAAATAATATACAGGCATAATCACCATTTTCATTTAAATAATTAATATACTCCATACAAAATTAATTAGTATGTAATAATAATCTCTTCTCTTGTTCATGCTCGCGAAAAATATTTTACGATCATAACGGCATGTATATTTGTGTATTATATTACTTTAATTAACATTCCATAAAATATATGTATATTAAAACAATATCGTAAAATAATATCGTTAAATAGTATAGTTACATTAAATTAACAGTATATATTAAAATCTATCTCCAATATTTACATTTGGCAGGTACATGGAAGCGTGCGCTTCTAATATTACAACAACTTTAAAAAATAGATAGAAATATATTAATTTGAAATAATTATTAAATATTAAATATAAAACTTTTACAAACAAAATAATAACATGAAAAAAATATATTATTTCGTTTTAATGCAAAATCACTCGGAGTACTAGCGATAAATAAATCTTAAATACGAAGATTAGCATAAAATAAAGAATATAAAGATAAGTTCTCATAAATTATGTTGCATAATACATACAATTCTTACATTAATATTATATATTTTGTTCCTTGTATGTTCCTAGCAATTGACTATTTTAATAAAAAACGACGAAAATATTTCAGTAATGTTCGCAACTATTTTTTAATAATTATCTATAATAATTTTGTAATTATCAATTAAAAATATGAGGAAATAAGAGGAGGAACAATAATAACATTAGCACATGTAATAATATCAGGAAATTATATAAAATACTAATACCTTTTTGGCAAGATATCATTATTCTTGACTTATTTACATAAATTATACTCCAACGTAACTTCTTTAAACGAATAAATCTTCTTTAAAAGTGATGATTTAAAAACATCGCCTGAAAAAATAATGATTAAAATCATTCATAATAAAAAATAGCTTAATAATTAATTAATTATTTATCTTCGCTTTGTCCTCCTATAGAAAAAAAATCTTTGCATACTTCGTGAGTATTCATTATCATAATAATTAGTGTAATGCATTAAAAACGTATCATGCCTATTTAATTAATTTATTTGTGCAGTTTCTTTATTACGAACTAATATTGCACTTCCGGCCGAAGATACATCCAGCATATCGTTTCGATTGCAGCAGTTACAATAATTTTCGATCGCATTAACTGTAGTCAATCAAGAAAAATATATACATAAGCGTTTTTTCATCATTATCTATGATAAAAATATTATCACTTTCTTCATTGAGTTATCGTCATGCCTTCAAAAAATTAATAAAAAAGTAATAAATATAAATAAATACATAAATGTATGCATTTGTAAAAAATTATTTTACAGATATGAGCAATTGTTATAAAAACTCTTTCATATACATATGTTTTAAAACTAATCTCAAATCGAGAACTAGTCATACCTATATTAATAATAATAATCGAAATATGTTTCTCGTAAAAATATTTTCAACTTCTATTTATATTTTAGCTTACAAAGATATTAATATAAAAAAATATTTAGCACACGCGAGAGTCTTTCAATTGTTTCTTTTTTAGATGAGTAAAAATAATATATCATTTACCCGCTTGATGAACTTTTAAGCGCACACATGGCGCTTTATGTGTTTAACTGTAATATTTATAAAACTATCATGTAAGCTATCTATCTTAGTAATAAATTTATTACTTCCTTTCTATACTGGCCTTGAAACTTTTTTGCAAGTATAAAATTTATAAAATTTATCCAACGATTAAAATTTTTAATTTCATCTTTCACGAATTTGTGTCCTTCAAAATTTATTCACGAAAAATTAATAGTGCAATCTGTTATACAAATGTATTCTGTTATCTTATTAATATAGGATTCGATGTTCGATATTTATCTAGTACGATGGCAAATCGTTTTTTGATTTCCACTTATGCACTAAAAATAGTGTTACATTGCATCTTAATATTGCCAAATCTAGTACAGAAAATATATTAAAAACAATTTCAATAAAAAGTTGTTCCGATTTTTAAGAGATTTGACATTACTACGTAAAAGCTTTACATATCACGATATGTGCTCTTAACTCTAACTAACCGCCTTTTCAGTATAGCATATCCACATTTCTTTTTCCAATGCTCTTTTCATTGTTTATAATTTTTTTATTAATAAAGATACGTTCATTTTCTTGGTATCGTTATGTTCTTAGCGTTTCACTATTTAGAAAGTCCAGCGCGATCGAGGATTTTCGAATTAAGCGATATGCGCACTATTAACAATATATGAATATTGCTATAAATAGATATATCATATTTTGAGGCAAGGAATACAAAGAAATAATAAATTATAACGAATTTTATACTAAACGAAAAATTATAAGATTTAAAAAATAGAGATCGCTGCCTTCTAAAAATTAATATATTATACATCTATTTTTCTTATAATAGACATTTATATATCAGAAGGATATAAGATAAGAAAATTCTTAACAACTAAAATAAGTCATTATAATAAAACACATATTAAATAAATTTTGGAAATTAAACAATAAAAAAACAATAAATTATTTATAATAAAAATGATAATTAATTAATTATTTTATCTTTGTGCCATCGTTTCTCCTATAAAAACTATCTTTGCAAATTTTGAAAGTATTTCACAAAAGGTACGTGTTACAAATAATTTTAAAATTATCTTTTTTACATCAACAACTTTACTCTTTAATTAAAATGTCAGCACTGAGATATTGCCCTATAGATCCTACCAGAGGACTTTTGAAGAGATCATCTACTTCGATTGGATATTTTGACTGCTTTTATGATACCAATTTGTTGCACTGACCGTTACAAGGAGGCAATACAGTGACGAGACTCTCGGTTTCGCTGTCGCTCGTACTGAAATTCGCTCTCTCCAAAACCACCGTGGTCTCACTCTTCGCATCGAATATCGGCTGATAATACGACGAATTCTTCGCTCCAAGATCCACACCGGAATCAGCGCTCTTGGAGATTTCTGACAGTCTGCGAAAATTGCCGAAAAACACGCTGTCGGTGCCGACGCTCTCGGCACCGCTCTCGCTAGCGCCGTCACACATAGATTCGGTCTCATCAGTCTCCTCAGATACGCTACTTACCTCGTGCCTCAGCAATCGCTTGTGCGAACCATTACTGTCTGTGCTACTAAGGTAGCCACTGTCCTCAACCTTCATGTGACCACGTCGATTGTCCACCAACGGCAGCATGTTCGAGTTGGAATCACAGCTCTTCGAGAGACCTTTCATCAATTGTCTTGTTTTGGAGCTGCTCTGCGCCCTGCTGTTGTTGAGGAGTTTGTCCTTATCCTCCCGACGATGCTCAACGCTCCACGATCGTGTTCTTGAACTTCTTCCTGAACTTCGGTGATGAGAGGAGCCAGTAATCGACCGTTTCTCTCGCACCACCTTCGTTTCTCGCACAGAGACTTCTTCCTTGTTGGAATCGATATGTCCATAGAACCTGTACCTGTCCTCAGGAACTTCGATTTCGATGCGCGTCTCGCACGGGCAATCCCTGCAACCGTTTGTCACGGTACATTCGCCTGTTCTCTCACTGAAGAACGTTCCTGTTAAGAGAACGTCGTCTTCGCGATGTTTCTTATTGTGAACCTCGTACTTCACGACGTCGACTTGAGTCTGCGACGAGCAGAGGCAGGTTTCGTTCCCTACATGGTATCCGTCAGCTTTCGGGACAGGAGCGCCGTTACTGGCTGTAGGGTCATCCGCTCCGACAGGACTCCCGTCCCAGGCGTTTTTTGATGGAGATAACGGCGGAAGTCTCGCGTCTTCGACACGTCGCGGTGGCTTCGGCCGCTGATAGATCTCCTCTTCCGTGGGCGGCAATGGCACCACGTCCGGCTGGTTATGCGGTTGCCGTTGTCTCTTTGCTTGTCTGCTGTCTGGCGTCAGGTACTTGCACTTTTTCCACGTGTCAGCGTCATCAGGCTCGCCGTTCATTTGCAATTCAGGGTCATGACCGTTCGTCAATTGCGGGTCCCTTATACTCGACTTTATCCTCGCCTCGTAGATCTCCCGTAAACTGTTGGGGTTGCGTTGTTGCGTGGAATTCTCGTCGCGAAAACTACCCCTGCTCTTGAGAAGGATCTGAGCCGGTCGCTCTAACGAATCCACGTAAATCTCGTTGGCAATTTCCCCTCGGTTGTACTGCACGTCGTCGTTGATCCGCAGCTTCATTGGCTTTCGATCCAACGTATCCGGCTCGTATTCGGACTCATCGAGCTTCACGTAGTTTTCTGGAGAGTCCTGGACCTTGATGGTCAGATGACCCGGATTCTCCGGCTCATATTGGATCTCCGGACCACTGTCGTCACTGCAGGCTGGACTGGCGTAACCGTCGTTCACGTAGACTTCACTCACCAGCGAGTACGTCTCCGACCGCTGGCTGCTGATCAGCTCCGGCAGACTATTGTAACAATTTCTCTCGAGAACCTGATTGCTGAGCTTCGACATCGTCATTTCGCCGGTACGCGTGTTGATCACGGCATTTTGCATCGTTAACTCCTCGTCCATTGGCAACGCCGTGGATAAGGCCGGACTTGATTGATTATCCGTCGATGACTGATCCGGCGACGTCGATGACTTTCGATTACACTTGGAACGTTCCAGACTGTCCACCTCGTAATCGCTGATCGTCGTGGTACGATTAGAAGATTTGGTGTGATGATGATCCAACGCCTTCACGTCTACCATCTCGCGAATCACAGCGTCCATAATACGCTTTGCAGTGTTCTTTGCACCGGGTAACTCGTTAATCATGTCTGGGAGTTCTTTCTTCTTCAATGACGGCACACATGGCGCCTTCGACTTTCTCGATCTCTTCGGCGCGGGGTTGCTTTGCGATTGCTGAGATCGTGATTCCTCCGATTTGTCCGTATTGCTGGATGATCTCTCCGTTTTTGCCGACTCGTCCTCGCTCTTGCTGTTCCTATCGTCTTTCACGCTCTCTTTCGTCTCGCTCTCTATGACCGCGCTCTCCTCCATCTGCTTGATAAAGGAATTCTCGATAGCCTTGCGGACTTTCGCATTTATCGCGTCGTCACCGGCGGTGTAATGGAACGGTCTACCATTCGCCCGCTTGCCACGGCCGCAACGATCATAGTCAGATCCCTCGAACATGGACCTGGTCGATCGTCTGGATACGCTGTAACGATCGTCGTTCTCCAGAATCTCACTCCTGGCGGTGATATTCTGGAAGGTCCTCAGCATCGGTGGATTGTCTTTCCACGACGACACCGATTTGCCGACCAAATTCGTACGATCGTCCGGATCACCAAAATCGCGTCTGGCCAACTCCTTCAGGTACTCGAGATTTCTAGCAAACGTTCGGGCGTTCTCCTGGAAGTTCTTACGCGTATCCTCGGCGTCTCTCCAACGACGCTGCGGTGGTCGCACGTCTTCTAACCAGGCGCGCACTTTGCTCTCACCGTGGCTGGGCAAATAGGGAACAGGAAGGGCGGGAAGCAGCCGACACCGTTGGGACTTGCGCGATTTGGTGACCGAGCCGCCCTGAACGGAACTTGGGGTCGTCCTCTGTTGATGCTTGCTTGATTTTGCTGATTCGCATCGTTCGGAACTGCTCTCCTCTTCCGGAATACCTGCGTGTAAAATTTATCCTGGTAATAATGATGACAGAGCGAAAATAGCGAATTAATTATTTCTAATTACAGCTAGAGTGAAAGTCAAGTCACGCTTTTGCGCGTTATAAAATACTTCATGTGCTTTCCATTGGATGCATGAAATTCGCTCATGCGACTATGAGTACACGAAGAATTCAAGAAATCAAGTGCGTGCGAAACCGTAGGAATAAAATAAGAATAAAATTGGAAATCTTCAGTTGCAAGAACGCGAAAAACACTAAAAATGTGGAAAGTTAAAATTGAATTGTGTTTTCACGATTTTCACTAATTTCTTTATTCCTCGCATGAACAAGAATCAAGAAATATGATTTAATTAATTATTAGGTTGGTTTAATTATTTTATTGGGTTAGAGAAAAAGATCCTTTACGAGTTGGTAAAAAGACTTTTTCAACAATTCATATATTCTATTTTTAAAAAATTGGCAATTACACCACTTGATAGAGCAACGTTTCAGAACCTGATATTTATAATTGCGATGATTTTTAACAGAGTTACGAGCAATAAAGTCAGAATGTTTCTTTTCACTTCCTCTCCACTAATCCGCAAGTAATTCAGGAACAAAAAATCGTAGGACAGTTTTAAAAAAAGATTTTGTAGGGGAAGCTTCAAGCTTTCACGATAGATAGTCGAAAATTTTCTCGAATTTTTTTTAGGCACCTACGAAGTGAAAAAAAATTTTTTAATTTTGTAGTTTTCTATATGTAAAAATTTATAAATTCAAAAAATATAGTAACCATTCGACAGTAGAGATTTCAAGTTTTAAAATTCTTTTTTTTAATTGTGATAATTTTTAACGAAGATATTGACGAGGAAAGAGTTTTTTACCAACTTGCAAAAAGATTTTTTTCCCTAATCCAATATATTCAATACCTTTTCAATTACAAACATTACATCTTCTACATATTATTCGAATCATAAAGACTTTTGTCTTATTTCAAATAATTTCTCTTTGAAGAACAAGAGCACAGACTTACTCACCATTGAGAGTAGGAACAAATCTTTTTGCAGCCATCTTGTGCTTGGCGATGGAGATGACTTCTCGAATTTTGAGCAGGAACTCGATGGCAGCCGGAGGTGGGGCCTAGAAAAACGCCGGGCTGTTTTCAAATTATCTTGTCGCTGGTCGAGTGCGTAAGAACGTAGACGAATCGAACAGACGTCGAGGGCACGTCCATTAAAAGCATTCCAGACTTCGAAAACGCGCGGATGACTAGCACGAATAGGAAATAAGCAACATTTTTCCCCCTTCCCCGCCGGGAAGTCTTTGCCCCGTTAAGCAACTCACCAGCAATAGCTGTCGATCGAAGTACGCGGGATTGAAGTATAATTTTCTCCGTTGAGCACCTGGAAGAACCGGTACATCTTGCTGATGCGGATTTTCAGCCGTCTCCACGACCCGTACATCCTCTTCCGGTAGCCTCTCACCCAGAATGGAACCAACGGGGAAAGGCCCTTCTGATTGCTCCAGATATACGCAGTGCGGATGGATGATCGCCGATGTTATTTGCTGAAGAAGTGACATCGTTGATCAGTAAGCTCGATGCGAGAGAGCGAGATAATTTTATAATTCACAAAAATCACAATTGAATCATTACTAATTGGACATTACGAATTATGAACCTTACCTCCTAAATCCTTCAAACCGATTTTACAATAATCAATATTCGTTAACAACATCACTGAGATTACTTGGCACGAGACTAGATCGTACAAGAAGTCGACTTCTTCTGGCAGCGATGAGACTTACGCTCGCGTTGTTTCAGTGAAAAAAAGAATTGCGTTATACGTGGAGACTGGAAAGAGTTCGCAAGAACGTGCTGAAATCGCGGTGCGTGGTATTCTAACAACCGGTATACAGCGTAAAAGTGGGATGTACCTCACCTACTTGGAATGGTACGGACTAACGGAGCGCAAAACCAATGCGCTAATTGGATGCATTATTAAACACAAGCGGTGGTCTCGGGAAAGAGATGGATTATATTCTACAAAGATCTCGCGAATCGCGCGAAGAGATAACCGAGCAATTTCGTTGCTTGCGTTTGAATAATTACGTAATATCCTCGGATATTATGTAAAGCTCGTCTAATTACGATAGAACAAATATATCTACAATCTGCTCCTGATAAATCAAACATTATCGTACTTCTTAATCGTTCAGGAACAAAATCTACTTATGTATGATGTGCACGAAGTAACTTTCTTAGATAAAATTACTCAATTAAAATTTAGAGGATAATTTGCTAGGAAATTGATTGAGAAGTAAAAGTTGCACTTACATTTTCGAAACCTTGCTCATTATCGCTCGCGGGAAGATCTTCGCCTAAATCGCTCTCGGTGAGTCCGCTATTAGTGTCGCTCTCGAAATGTCTCGTGGCTGTCAACAGCGGATTGCTCTTCACCAATCCACCACCGTCTCGACCGCCGTCAAGAGTGATGTCCGCTTCTTCGATGGATTTTGTCTTCACCCTTCTGCTGTGCAAATATAACGATACGCTGGCTATGTATATGAGGGCCAAGATGACAGAAGAAAGACCGATGGCGGTGTATTCCGTAGCTGATAATCCATGCGACACCTGGGACGTCGACGAGAACATTACTTCGCGTATGCCTGTTGTAAGAGAGAAAATGTATGTTTAATGAATCGTACTCTTCATGATGCTTGATACTCATTCTTTGGAACGTCCTCATTAGTAGATAAATATACTTCCACATATTCAAACGTAAAATTAAATCAATAGTTTAATTAAATTTAAATTTGAATTTAAAATAAACGTAGTAAATGTAATAAATAAAAAAATTAAAATATACTAATAAATATATTTTAAAAGGTACGCGGTCTCTTTTTCATTTTCTTTAAATATTTACATAAAATCTACTTTATAATTTACAATTCGTGTCAAATTTCAAGAAATAGTATTCTATTATTATAAACTTATTATATTTTTTAATAAATGGACACATTTAATAAACATAGGTTTTTAATGTTTATTTTATATCTATATTTTTTTATATACATTCTAATTTTAAATTATTTCTATATATATATATTACACGTGACGTTACAAATAGAATAATCAGTAATTTTTTTTTCTTATCGTACTGTTTTTTGACGGCGAACCGGCCACTCTAAAGGCTACGCAAGGTGTGAAAACCCCAGAGAATGTTGACTTCGGTGACGCGTCTCTGCAGACAAGCTTGGCTGTCACGACTCGTCCTTCTGCTGCATCTCTTAGCCCAGCTTCGCCAATCCACTGAAAGATTGATTAATTGATAAAGTGGTTGACTGATTAATTGATCATATAATTGAAAATAACGTCAAATTTTATTACATATTTACTAGAAAATACAAAGTGTTTGCAACCTAACATAGGAAAAAGCGATAAATAATAAATGAAAATGACATGAAATTAGTATATCATCGTTTCAAATATGCAAAGAACGTCCTTCTTTAAACGCAATCGCTGCACGGACTAATTATTAATTAATTATAATATAGAGATAACTAATTATAATGTAGAGATAACAAACAGTAAATGTGGTGATTGGATCAATTAGCATTTATATATTGTTTCGATATGAGAAGGAATTATCTCTTCATTTTTCTCGAACGGTGCCACTTTACACGGACTAATTACGGTAATCGAAGGCATCGAAACCGTATATAAATGTGAAGTTTTAGTTCCGAAGGTTCATTTTGTATATCTCGAGCGAAGATGATGCGGCTGAACCTGCGATTTCCGCTACAAACGGGCGGTACGCAAATATTTCTCTCAATCGCTCTCGGCAAGTGTGCTTAGTATCGCGGACTCCATCCGTTACTGCATAATTACGCGACTAATTGCAATCTTACACTCGCGCGTAGTGACAGAGCGACAAATTACTTTTCTCTCCCACCAACCTGGAGGAACGTTCTGCCCTCGTCTCGGAACAATCTGAAGGGCGGCTCGGCGTCGGAGAGATTCCTTAGCTCGGACCATCCCGTCCTTCCCAATTGCTTAGCACCGGCAATCCCGCATACAGGAGTGGTCACACCTAGTTTCGCAAGGTAATTTATATACGTGTTAAGCGATCATGTAAAAGAAATGAGGCGGGGGATAATGAGCGGAGAATGAACGCCAACGGGAATTTTGTTGGAGAAGCACAGGATGAATTTTTATGAAGGCTATGCGGTAAGCTCTCAAGTATTAGTCTTTTATCCTGAGAAAAAGCGCTATCCTGAGATCAATTCGCTTTTCTTCTGCTAATATAGCTATCGTTTTGCCAATTACATTTTGCTTTATGCAAAAATGTCCGTCCATCCTTTTACGTAGAGAAAATAGTATTATCTTTAAAAAATAGGATAAAAATAAAATTGTAATTTAGACTTGACTTCAGAATTCAAATCCAGTCGAAATGTTTGCAGTTGACTTCGTTGGTAAGTATTTAAATGTTTTCGAATTAAATCTTACCGCTGTATACTTAATATATTATTTATAATAACTAATCGCGAAGGCTCTTAGGAAATTGACTTATATTTGATTAGCGTTATCTTTGTCGAGCTAATTTTTATTTAATGCTAGTGATTTACCTTCGAAGCGAATCTCCGCGTGAGGATATATTATCTGTCCCCGTTGTGGTAAAAAAACATAGGGTACTCTCTCCACGTGGCCGTTGTTCTTGACAAAGCCAGCAACGTTGCATTCTGAAAACATTAAGATATGTATTAAAATCTGTTTAAAAACCATATAAATTATTATAAACATTTATTGCATACAACTCTCATTGCACTAATCAATAAAACATTTATAGCATAAATCTAGATGCATGATAGATTAATATTTATGTAAATCAATTTATTCAATAAAAAATGTAAATATACGTATTGATCATAATAATATAAATTTATTTAGTACATTTTATCGCCGATTTGAATTAGACGCAATTTTTAGTAAAACAATTAATTAAATTAGTAAAATAATTTCTAATCAACATGTCAGGGTAGTTCAATGCAGAAAAATAATTATATAATTATATAATTTTATGTATTATAAAAAAAGAAGCTACGAGAACATGTAAACTCTACAAATAAGTGTTTTTTAAGAAAGCACAGAATTAAAGTGACGACGACGACGACTAATTTTTTTTCCGTGCAATCACAGGTCCATTTTACCCAATAATTTCGGTGGATGCGCAAGACAGCTTGTAATTTCGAACAAAATATCGCCCCCGGCCGACCCCACTGTTTTGCCCACATTTGAATAAATTACGAGGATCCGGCTTACACCGAAATCTCACAAGCCTCGAGGAAACGCGGCGAGCCTGCACGAACACGAACTTCGCGAAGAGAGCCCTGCAAAATCGGATCACATTTCCTTTTTTTTCTTTAAAAAGAAACCACAGTTCGGAAGTATAACGAGATGTCTCTGAGAAGACACGTTGTAATCACATGACAGGCTTCCTTGTACCGTAGTTCTGGAGCAGCAATTGCACGACATGAATGCGCCTCAAACATAATGTAACATATAATTTTTGAGTCGATAAAAAAAAAGAAATTTCGTTCTTCGAGATTTAACAGAAAATAACTCAATATTAACATTTGCATTTCTAACAAATATTAACAAGCTATTATAATTTGAAATTCTTTGACAAAAATATAATTGCGTGATGATTGACATTGTCAAAAAGTATAATTATTTAATTTAAATAATTATAAGCTTCATTAAAGGAAAAAACTTGATCCTCTTTATTAAAATAAAAGGTTTTTAATACTTGTGACAATCTGAAGAATTAATAAGCAATTAAATTCTCTGATTACCATAGAAATTGTCCATTGTAATATTAAATTTGAAAAGAGAAAAATTTTTTAAAAAATGGATATTAGGTATATATATTAATATTCGTTGATTATATTGGTGTTGTATGCTGTATAGTAATATTAAAATATTAACATACATAATGCTCATGTAATGTTTGTGATACAAATACAATAATAACATTTTAATGCAAATTTATTCGCATTTATTGAAAATAAAGGTGTTGTATGCTGAGTGTTTTTTTCTCTTAAAATTAAACGGCTTCACAGAAGGGAGATGTTGAGGAATATTTATATCAGTTTGGAAGCGCCTCGAGTTCTCACAAATTTGGTTAACTGCATATTTGATTATGCAAACGCCTTCTTCGAATTAATCTTCGGTATTGATGCTTCCCGAACGGGACGAACATAAAATTCAATACCCTCCAATTTCGTGCGGCGCGTAATGCTCGGCTCAAGGTGTGTTTGCAATTTCTAATTTGTGCTATACATTATTGGATAAAGGGCGCAATAAATCGACGACTACAGTAGGGTCTACTGGATTTAATTACATTGTGGCCAGCGGTGCGCAAAACCTGTTTATACGCCATTGAAGAAGTCCGTTTGGATGCGAGCATTGCAAATTTACGTTCTCCATACTAAAGTTACGCCGTCGATCGTTTATAAGTAATGTATCAGTACTCTCGCAAGAATTCTGTAGGTGGTAGTGCACGAAACTCGATAGTCAGACGATAATATCTTTCTGTGCGATTGGAGTCAACATTCCAATTACAGAAACGCCATAATTTTACAAAGATGAACAATTTTCTCTTTGAAGATAAAAGGTTTTTCTCTTTAAAGATAACTTAATTTTGTAGAACATGTATCATCCGTTTTTCAAATTTGCAGATGTTAGAAATAATACACAAAATGTTTCATAACTCTATGCTTTTTTGTTATCTAGATATTAAACCAATTAATTTTTTTAAATCTCATATCAATTATTAAATATCGGATTTTTATACAATTTCATATTTTTTTAGGAAGCAGATTAGAAAGTAACATAAAAATAGAAATTCGTCTTATTAAAAAAAACATTCTAAAAATGCATATTTATTTATGCATATTTGTATATTTGTGCAAATTTCCATATTTTGTGCATTCTGCAAAAAATATCTACGTAAAAATCCGAAGTTTACTAATTATATGGAAAATTAGGTTCCAGTGAAATGGGTATAATTCTCATATATACAATATAGCTTATGATAGTGAACAAAAAATGGACCAATAACGGATAGTTTTTAAGCTATAGCGTGTCAAAGGTATAAAACGTGCTCAAGAGCACTTTTACACCATGAAACTATCCATTATTGAGCCTTGCTTGACATCTTTTATTACTACATTAACAGTTACATTATGTGTTAAAATTAATTCATTTTATCGAGACCCAATTTTTCATATAATTAGTGCGGGATCCTTTTCACAAGATTTTCGCATCTAATATTAAGTTCTTTTATACATTTAAAGAAGAATTACTGAAATCAACAACATCCACGTATATATAAAGACTATAATACCAAATACTCTCAAAAAAGCAATTCACATTTAACGAAATATAAAGAATCTATGTCCATTCTTAAAATTTTGCACTCTTGAATAGTATCATTCATTTCTTCGGCAATTATCTCAAAAAACATTACCTAGATAGGCAGGGAAAAAGTGTAACCGGTTTCTACAACCGAAGTTGCACCATAAAAAAATCATCCAGACTGATTTATGTTTATCATCAGCTATAAGGCGAAATTAACACCATTGCAGTAACATCGTTACATCCACTCGATTCTCGATTTACGTACAAGAAATTGGCTTACTTACTCCCGATGGAATCTCAGCTACGGGATCTGGGATCTTCGCGCGATTCAGCATTGGATAACGATCGGTTGATTAACGATCGCTAAGCTTACCCCAGCGAAGCAGGAGTCAGCGAAAGCAGCGACAGTCTCAACCACGATTGAACTCTGACCCATGTAAGACGATGACGACGACTATGAATCCATGAAACTAGAAGCGGCGTCCGGTTCTATATGAACCAGGTGATAGATAGTGTCATCTTGTACGAAAGATATTGCCAGCTTACGGACGCATGGAATTTCGATAAGTCTGACTGCTTGCAATTAAGTACGCACCTCCGTGCATTACGGTGTTTCTCTCGTATTTTTGCGACGTTCGCCGGTATTTATAATAATTGATTATACGGGTCACCATATATGTGCATGTCTGGCGAATTAATTAACTGCGATTACGTGAATTTTACTTTTTCCTCATGTGCATATCTTATATTTAATGATAATAAATCTATTATCTTTATAACATTAAAACCGCCGATAGTTTCTCGCTAGAACTGCTAATTTGTTAATTTCCTACCCACGTTTTCAATTAGTGAAAAGTTACTTTGGTATCATTTGTATCGTTAGAATTATATTGTATATTTAATTTTTTTTAAAATTGAAATAATTATTAGAACCAAAATAGCATTATCGACAGTTTTAGTATCTGAAATAAATAAATCATCTCTTTCTTTTTATTTCTAGAAAATTGTACCACAGATATATCATACCTGTCAGCAAAAATAGTTAATGTTATCTAAATGGTAGATATTAAAATATTGCCTGTTTTTTATTTCAAAGTTATTACTTCAAACTATCATATAACATACAAATTATTTAACGTCTACTATAATTACAGTCTCTGAAATTATGGAAGTACGTAATGCCTGTGTAGAAAACTGTGTAAACGTCATCTATCACGAAGAAGATTGTATCACAGCGTCTCTTCGATAACACGTCGCGATAATCAGCAAATTAGTTTAACAAGTACTTAGTAGTCCAGCGAGATACTGCTGGGCGCTTCCTGCCGCGATGATGATTACATTGATTAGTTAAACGTGCCGCATTACGCACATACGTAACATTAATTATATTAACGATGGCAGTCGCAGTGCAAAAACACGAATGACTGAAACGTATCGAGAAATTAGAAATGGATCGATCAATTTTTTTTTGAAGGTTTGTTGAATTCTTGACTTTTAACGGAGTTCCGACGTTAGTTGTCTCAAGCTCAACCAATTTTCACCACGATCAAGCAATTTCAACATCGTAACCGTGAATTACGTTCCGCTGGATCGATTTGATGGTAATCTATGATGAAAGAAGCGGCGACGATTTCCGCGGTAATCTCCGCACCGAGCGTCGTCGATCCGAGCGAATAGACAAGATGGGCAGAGATTCAGCATCGCGTTTTCAATTCGCAAAACATCCCTACCGACGCATTACGCGTCAAGAAAGAATCTTAACTACGTAACTACATCAAATCATTATCATTCAACGTCTGTTCCAGCGGCGGGTGCCAACCGTGAGGCACAACTTCCGGTTACCGCGGCGTATCGCGCGCGACTAGTCTTGACACCTGCTGCTGAGATTGACACACGAGGAGAATGCAATGTCATTCGTTTGATTAATCGTGAAATTAATATTGAAGTATCACTCGACGAGGCGAGTTGCAAGAGATCTTTACCGGCTCGTCCAAAGGGAAAAATGTGGAAACCATCCACGAGGATATCAAATAAAGTCCTTATTTAAATATATGGAAAAAATGCTTTGTTTAAATTCCTTACAAAAAATGATAATACTTCTCTCAAACATAAGAATGTCAGTAATTTTTTTTTATTAACAGTATTATGTATTTTAATTTAGAATGTAGTACTTTTTGTAAACAAATTGCATTTTATATTTTTTTTTTCTTCAGGAACTCTGTCTAAATTTGTGATCAAGATTTATAAATACAATTGATAAAAACGAAAATTTTAGTGTTCTACAATCACAAGATTATACAAATTCCTCATCCTAAAATTTTATAAATTTCCCTAATTTCCAGACAAAATTTCATAATTTTCCCTAACTTTCAATAATATTTCGAAATTTTTCGTCCTGAATTGGGCAAGAATTTTTGACAAGAATTTTAATTTTTTTCTAGAAAATCTTTCATAATTCCTTAACTTTTCTTTGATTTCCCTAATCCTTTCAATTTCCCTGACAATTCTCTGATTTTTAGTTTTATGGCAATCTGAATCAGATCATCGGAATAAAAACTTCTTTCCGCTAACACGCTTAATTGATCATGAACCTGAAGCAGAAACCGGATCGTGTATCACTATCTGCCTTTCTCTTCGAGGGAAATCAGCACTGCTGTATTGTTTCTTGCGGTACTTCTTCTATCGGCGTCATGGCGTACCGATGCAAATGCCGCACGGTTGCTTTCTCGTTCTCGTGCTTCTGCTGTCATTGATGGCACAAGTTATTATCGCGAATCGTTTATTTATTAGTTGCAAATCAGACGTGCATGGCCTTGGGAAGAGCCGTACGAGAGCCATTTGACACGACCGTTTGGCCCCGAGAGACCAACATGGTCTTCCATCTTAGTTCTACCGATTCTGTAATACCTATGTACCACGCGGAAACGTATAATTCTCAAAGGGTGACAAGTACGACACGCTTTTCGTAAAATGTGCCGCAGTAGATAGATATTATCTTAACTCGCAAAAATCTTCCAGAATATAAATGTCTAGGGTAAACATGGTACTTCGCTTGGGAAGGATTACTTGGAAAAATTCAGTAGGTGGAAAAAACATGGTAAATTATGGTTTTACCTTTCCGGATTTTACTCAATGATTAAACTAGTAAAAACTATAAAATAATAGGTAATATTACTATAACTAATAGGTATTAAAAAAATATAGATATTTATATACTTTATGCAAAAAATATGTTTGCTTTAATTATAATAATAAATAATTAGTGATAGTTAAAGAAAAACAAAACCAATAACAATGAACCAATAGTGACGAAATACCTTATAATAGTCTTTTTTAGTTTAAATTTAAAAACTTTGATAATACAAATGTTTTATTTTAATTATAGTTTCATAAAAAAAACATAACAGAATTAAAAATTATTATACATAAATCTGGTTCGCGTTTACTATTCAAAATCTTGTAACGAAAAATTAACTTATTATTTGTTACATCAATATCCAATCTATTACGAGTTTTATTTTTGATAAAATACTAAAATTACCAATAATATAAATTATTAAATATATATTTTTAAAAAAAACAAATCACTTTTGCTTTGATTTTTTTCCAGAAAATATTTACTTTATTTTCGGACTTTATCCAAAAAATATACGTAGAATCCTCGGATTCGAATGAATCGCTCGACAAAAACAAATAGATGATCCGATTTATTCTTTCCTGTGAAGATTTATTTGTCATTGCGGCGCCAAAGAAATAATCGCCGTGAATAATATTCGACGTAATAACCAAGTGTGTTAATAACGCCTCGCCTCACGGATTATGGCGTCAAGTTATATCTTTCTGAACCGTCGCATTCAGGCATGCGTGCACATTAGTCAAGTCAGCAGCTTGGGAAAGGCTCACCGAGGGATGCACCTTTCTGCGAACCTTGATTTTCCATAACGACCCCCCATCAATTATCGCGATTTTTCTAGGCGGAAGAGTGTTACTTGCGTTACCGGTCTCGCGAAATCTGCGGCGCACCTCGTTCTGCAGGATAAGGGAAGACGAAAACACGAATTTTAACGTATAAGCGGTGACATCGAATCGTTAGGTAAAACGATGTTCTCTCGTGTTCCCAGGAACATCAGTCGCATGGAATTTATGATGCTGCTCATGCACACAAATCTTATTACTAATCTCTCTATATCGATTAATTGCATAAAAGTCGTTTGTCCCATTAAAATCCATATCATTAGTCACTAGAAACATACAGGACTTTTTTGTATCTTCTCCTAATTTCAATCACCCTCTTCTTTCTAGTGGGATAAAAACTAAATAACGCAAACTGTATACTTTACTTTGGACAAATGTTCTATTTTAAATTAAATAATATTAATGTTGTATAATAATAATAATTGATATAATTAAAGAATCATATCAGTATCAGAGATGAGAAAATAATTAGAACGAATTTTCTCACAGTGAATCAGACCCAATCCAAAACATCTCCTCGATATTTTCGAAACGCCTAAAATCATCATCACTTTATTCATTCCATAAGATAAAAATGTCACTAAATGTAAGGCAAGCTGTCTTCATAATGTATATCCTTTACAAGGATAGATATTTCTACAGCAATGTTCACTCGTGCATTCGTTGCCACAGCCTGAGAATGAGAATTCCATTAGTCCTCCAAAGCTGAAATTTCATTTCACATCCTCATTTATTTACATGATTGCTTCTCGACACGCCTATTCTTATTCTCACACTATCTACATTTACTAATTTGCGACAGTCAAACGTACTTGTACACATATTTCGTTTCCTACAAAAGATCCCATAAACCGTTATTCGCATAATTGGTCAATTTTTAAGTCAATCGAAAATTCATTATTCATGGACGCAACTATATAACACTACACACGAAATAATCAATCGTATCGTCGAATGTAAGAATTAATGACGGTGCTTTTCTGAAATCAATTCCATTCCATGCACGACAAAAACTCTTAATCTGTTCGAGATCAGGTCTCCGATGTGCCGCCGCGCAATTCATCTCCGGAGTCAATACAAATTGCACAGTCATCGGCAACCCTGTCATTTTAGATAACAGGGTTCATCTAGCATTAGCATCCCGATGATTTAAGGTCCTCTACGACGCGCATTGAATCCAGAGAATCCATCTTCGCCGGCACTCGTTGTGACACCGAACGTCGTGTTGCAACTGCCGCTGTCATTATCGGCGCTAATTGCAATGCCGATGACAGAATGTATCGCGCAATTAATATTCATTGAGCTCGTTCCTTCGACGCGGTCGTCGTCGTTGCTAATCGTTGTCGCGATCGTCATCAATGATCCACCGTGATATACCGACCATCTGCCGAGACGATCTCCACCTTATATCGGCATGACGTGGACGATAATTTATGAGCGGTGTTGAACAGGTGAAGGCGCGTTTGATTTTTTTTTTATCTTGATTGTATATCGCGTTTGCTTACGAATAATCTTTTTGTACAAACCATAATGTCACAATATCGAATGCCCGACTAAACGACGTTGAAACTGGAATTTGCAAGCTTGCTTTAATTGACTCTCCTACATGCGAGGAGAAAGGAATCTACGTAATTTGATGATAGTGGCAATTAATTCGATCCTTACACTGGGAAAGGGTCTTGCGTTAATTGGAATTCTGATTCGGAAAAGTACAAATCAGTCGATCATAGTTAAATCTATCAGATATTCTAGTCGAAAATTGAATTAGAAATTCAATTTTGGTAACTACAATTTTGATTTACGCGACCAGAATTTTTGTTTGTACTTCTTGTTGGTACATCCAAAACATTTTTCTCAGTGTAGATTTGTCGGAGTACATCTCTGAATATATCCAATCTGCAATTAATATATTAGTTTTAAAGTTAGTTAATTTCGAATATTTCTTCCACACAATGCGGACGTTATATTATGGAAGTAGTTCATTAAAACACCAGAGTTAAAATTATCGATCGTGTTATAATTAGTCTGCATTTCATGTGATGTAGAAAGGAATCTGGATTGCGTAATTTGACGATTATCGATTGAACGTGATATCAACTCGGTCTTAATCCTGTTAGAATCATATCAATGACCTGATGTGTAATATGTTATCATCAGTTTTTGAAGTTAGTTTATTTCCAATTTAACGATAGTTAGTAACTCATCCAAATATTTGCGTAATGACTGATATTGATTTATGTAATTACATAATTTCAGTGCCTTGAATATTGCTGTTTACTCTGAGAACAGTAAAGAACAAAATAATTATATAGGATGCTCAAACTGGTTGCTAGAATATCAAAACTTTTTGCATCGCTCTTATCATGCTTGAATTCCTTACACAATGATGGTGATAAAAAAAATTCAAATTTATATTTACCTAAATTTTAGGTACTTCAGAAAAATTGTTCTTTCTATTTAATACAATATTTAACTGTACTACATTTGTTTAATGTAATACAATTACATATTAAATCGTACTACAATTTAATTAATGTTGTAGGAATTAGAATTATTGTTACACATTGTTAGATATTGCTTCTCCAATAATAAGTTTATATCAAAATGTGTGTCGCAAATTAAACGGCAGTAAAGATTTCAGCCAAACAAAACGGACAGTACTGCTGGAGTATATTGATGGAAATTATGTTTCGCACGTATAATAGAGGAACACGTACTCTCGCACGATTGCATCATTACTGGAGCGGTTTCCGAGCAAGAAAGAACGCTTCCGAGATGAACGAGCCGCGAGGTAAAATCCTCACGTGACCTTTGAGAATGAACCCCGGGGTTCACGAATACACATACGAAGAGAAATAGCGGTGAGCGAGCGATATACCAAGCCACTGAAACCTAAGGTAATTAAATGAGTCTACAACACACTAATAAAACACATAAGTTCGTAACTATTGAAAATTATGACAACAACGCTGCAGGCGTTATATTATTATATAATGAAAGGATGATTTTGCTAAAAAATTTACCTACACCGAGAGAGCAATTTTGCTGAAGGATCTAAAAATTTAGCTAGATACAGATTTGAGAAAAATAATTTTGCTGGATCATTGAAATAATTAGGTAAGACGTCAAAATTGATCGCTGGAATATCAAAACACTTTGCAGCATTACTCATCTTGTTTAAGATTTCTAAAATATTATTTTGATGTCCAGCAAAATTATTTTCAGATCTGTATTTAGCCGAATTTTTAGATTTTTCAGCAAAATTGCTCTTTCGATGTAAATATCGATCTAAAGATAATTTTATTGGGAATCAAAATAATTACATAAGACACTCAAACTGATTGCTAGAATGTCAAAATTTTGAAGCATTAGTCAATATAAGATTTGTATATAATTATTTTTGTAGACTAATAAATTGTTTTTAGATCTATATTTAATTAAATTTTTAAATACTTCAACAAAATCATTCTTTTATGCAAGAAATGTAAGATACTCGTATTATATCAAGAATCGCAAAAATGTTACTTTTAATTTATGTTTGCCTAATTGATTAATCTCAAAATATAAATATTAATATTAACGAGAGGTATTCTCTACAGCATCTTTAATGCATCGTAAATCCCGTTACTTATTTTATATTCCCTGAAGCAGAATATATAATGCGTTTTATATGCGTTTCTCTGTGCAAGCGTGACAAATTTGCGAATTGTATAGATATCAAGGTAGGACGAACCGCAAAGCGTTCGAGGTACATTTTTATAATATGCAATTTAATGCGAGGTTCAAATGAAGGTTATAAGGCATCCTGAAAGGAGAAAGTAAAATTACCGTAAGGAAAGATCAGGAAATGTGTCAAAGACAATGCAGCAGACCCGTTGTTCACCCTTCGTAATTTTCACCGACCGACAAAATTATAATTATTTGCGAAGTCAAGATGCAGAGGTAAGAAATTTTTGTAATAAAAAAATACGTAAAGTCGAAGACCTTCTGAATATTCAGAGAACTGAGACTACGCATGCAAGTTTTCAACTAGCTATGACAATCGACCTGCGACATAGTTAATCACAGCATTACTTTGCAAAAAAATATGATGTGTCAGCGAACGTTATCTGCGGTTAAGAAACTCAACGTGGACAAATTTGCGGCAAATACAATATTTTTCACCTTTAAATACAATCTTTACGCACAGCAGTGATCTCGAAAACCTCACGAAGAGATGTACGACTTCTCTGCGAATCGACAGGGACTGAGAGACGTGGAATAAATTAGAACCGGCGCGGTGATGCATCTCGCGTGCTGCATCCGATGTCAGAGAGAACACGAAGAAACGCGCATAGCAAAGCGAAAGCTGAAAGGCTCATCAGCAGAAAAGATTCCCAGTGTATTTTTTTCCTGTTTACGAGGTCAATCGTTTTTTGTTTGGTAAAAGATACGCCTTCGCTTATCCGGCTTATCCCGTATGTCTATATTATATATATTCGATACGTATTAATCCTAATTGATATTTGCGGGTCCCGTAGATTAGACGCCAAACGTTGAAAAAAATTATTTATAACAAAAGTTTTTTATAATCTTACATAATTTTAATTCTCCGTCTGCAATCATATTTTTACTCTCTCCGCCCAATTCAAGTTTTTCTACTGTTCTAAAAACTTTTAAAGAATGTAGAAAAATTTAGGTTTACTTCAACATCTCTATTACATTACTAAGAGTTCCATCAATGTAAACTTATTGTTTATCAGTTTATCTGTTTTTCATTCTTAGAATTAGGGCCGTTTCTATCAATGTAGAGAGATTAGCTTTAATCTCAGTTCAATTTATTCTTTATCTTTTTTCTAATTCTCAGAAAACTGGAAAAAAATGAAGAGTTAGTTAGTAAACCGAGATTAATATTAAAATATTAGTAGGACCTTAGAAAAATAAAGTTTTTGCATTATCACAGACCTCCTCCATTTCGGAAAAATTTGAGAGCAAAATTTCGTTTGTAAAAAAAGACCCAGATTGTAGACAAAAGATTGCATAATCAAAAATTACCTTATTCCTCGAGTTTTCCTTCAAAATAAAAAGATCGTTCAATTATGTTTATTTTAAGTAAAGAACGTTAACTTACAGTACCTGGACTCCCGAATGCCACTTAAAGAATTTCCCAGCGAACATCAATTAGAGTTAAGGAACTCAAATAGCAAACCCAGAACGCATACAAAATTATACAGTTAGACTTTCACGATTTGCTTAACGTAATAATAGATAACTTTCTGGTCTCTGTTTTTTAATGTGTCGAAGATACAATCTGTTTACGCAGGGAGCGGAATACAATATGCTAATGGAGGTAAATGAGAGAAACTCAGACTCACGTGCGGTAATTACCGGAGAAAAAAAGAGGAGACTATTGGTATAACGCGAGCCTTTACGTTGGAGTATTCTTGTTTCATTAACGAACGTCTTAACTGTAAGAGCATCGAAATTATGTTGATACAACATACGTGTGGCACATAATAAAGCAATAGCGATTGCCACAGCTTACGCACTTGAGAAGTTTACATTAGAAATAGTTAATTTCTCGAAAAGGAAACAGATAATTATTGGCATCACGGAGAAGATAAATACTGATATCGAACGATCACAATAAAACCATTGAATATTTTGTAATGCACGATCGAATAAGACAGAACCCGGTTTAATAAACACAACTAGATGCAGCGTGGCTCTCGTCGATCACAGAAATCACCGTTTTGCGTTCTGTTATTATTCACGAGAAACGATTCACAGAACGAACAGGATAACCAACAAGTCCGCTTCCTGATTACGGTGCACGATACCCATTTTCAATTTCATTGATTCGATTCAAAAGGCAGAAGCGGCGAAAGACACTACTATTCACGTACACGTTCTTTCTACGCCAAGACACTCGCACCATTCGACCGGCAACAAATTAAGCTGTCAGGTTGTTAAGCCATATTGTTAAGGCATTTCTAAACGTATATGCTAAAGATGTTATTTCAAGTTACCTTTTAACTAATGCATAAGATATATAATAAATGTGTAGATAGTCGAGTCTCTCTCTCTCTCCATCCCAGGACTTCCCTCCGTGAGAGGGATGAAAATCAAAGTGTACAATATTTTTTAACTCATTGGATATAATACGATGAAGATGAAATGCTGGAGATATTAACACGCGAGAGGGAAATGTTAACAACGGTGCCTTAGCGTTGCACACATTATGTTCGGGGTCTAATCTACGAGATACCCGAGTCAACATATATATAGATTTCTTTCACGAATGTCTCCAGGTGTATTATTACAGCTGGTGAGGATCTCCGTTTCTTACCTGGGCTCAGGATCTCGAGAATCTAGTCGTACATAAACTCTCTCTCTCTCTCTCTCTCTCTCTCTCTCTCTCAGTCTACCCGTCAGACTCACACGCGCGATGATCTGTCTGCTGCAGGTGTGGAAATTAAAGATTGATGACGAGTGCTGGTGCAAGGTTACCGTCGAGGTCGCGCGGATTCTACACGCCGGCAGCAGCGCATCCCCGAGATAGACGATTTCATACTTGATTACTGTAATATCGCTTCTTGCGCAAAAATTTGACGTTTCATGGTACAAGGGCGATCGGTTGTATTAATGATTTAGATGAAGATCTCTGTAGATTCGTTAACGATCGTCACAAGATACAATAAATGTTTAATAAATTAGGCGAAAATTGAGACTGCATAGAGAAGCTTCCAATATTTTTTGTGTTACTATTCCTTGTATGCTTTAAACTTTAAAGTCATTAATGACAAATGTTTTTTCACATTTAAAAATAAAGTTATATATTTAATGATGCTTTATCAAATGTGTAATCTTTTGTTTTTGATTTTTTTCAAACACGAGTGATTCAAATTTGAATTGTAGTAAATTTTATATACAATATCACGTAAAATGTTAAGTTAGGGAAAAAGTTTTTTTAGAAGTTAACCCACATAGTCTATTTTTAAAAAATTGGTAATTACTATTTAATAGAACAACGTTTCAGCTTTAAGAATCTGTATTTTTAATTACGATGATTTTTAATGGAGTTACGAGCAATAAAATCAGAATATTTCTTTTTATTTAATCCGCGAGTAAGGAACAAAAAAATCGTAGGAACATTTTTAAAAAATAATTTTGTAGGGAGAGCTTCAAGCTTTCACGAGTTTGCTCAAATTTTCATTTTTTTAGTTCGTAGTTTTCTATACATAAAATTACAAAAATTACATAGATTCAAAAAATATAGTAATCATTCGAAAGTAGAGATTTCAAGCTTCAAAATCCTTTCTCTAAATTAAATTTTAAATTTTGATCATTTTTAACGAAGATGGGGATTATAAAGATCTTTTTACCGGCTTGTAAAAAGACTTTTCCCCTAATCATATTTTTCGCGTATCTACGAAAATGACACACAGAAAGAATTTTGCTGAAATATAATATTTAAAAATTTAGCTAGATATAGATTTATAAATAATTTTGTTGGATCATCAAAAAATTACATTGGAATTTCAAATATGAACAATCCTGCAAAAAGTTTTGACATTCTAACTGGTGAATATTTTACATAATAACTTGAGTTACAACAAAAATATTTTCAGATGTGTATCTAGTTAAATTCTTAGATATTTCAACAAAACCGTCATGTAAGATAAAAAGATGCGATAAATGGATAAGATTATCGAACGATATTATCGAAAATCCAAAGTAATTCATCAATGTGCAGTTGAAACGTCGGAACTGCAGGGATTACTGTGATGTTGATTCGGGATAATCGAAGGGTACCGCTTGATCTAACTAATTGAGCTAATTTGCAATTTGAGACGGCTGCCGATAGACGATAACACTGTGTGAGCGTATGATTAATAGGTACAGCGGCATAACCTGCACCGAGAAATCACGAGCTCTGTATTTGCGCCACTTATCGATTCCTAAGTGATCTAACAATGTAATGAAAGCTATTTAAGGTGATCTTTACGATCTGCGATAATTGCTAACTCTGCTCAAAGGTATTGCGAGATTTAAGAAGCTTGATGTTACATGAAAAAATGTAATTACTGTAATCTCGGATCATATAATTATGGAATAAGACCGTAAACGTATTTACGAGTTATAGCTTGACGATATCTTGAATAACTGCTACCTTTTTGACGAGGGTAAAATCTGTGTAGCTTATTTTCATCTCTTTTATATCTCGCGCAGAAATATTCATACACGCATAAATGCAAGACAACCGCTGTTGTTGCTATCGCAGTCGTTAGAATCTGGAATAAAATTGTTCTGACGCGCTCGTTATGTCTTTTATGTCTCACGCGGAAATATTCATATACATATAAATGTACGGACATTCGCTGTTGTTGCTATCGCAGTTGTAGAATCTCGAATGAAATTGTTTTGACGCGCTGCGCACGCCGACAAATTATGGAGCCAATAATAAATCGCGCAGAGCAGAAATCATCTCCGCGCTTTCTCAAGAATTCGCCCTCTTCCACGAAGCGTTTTTAATCTTCGGCCGCTCGTAAATTCGCCGATCCTCCGGCGAGAGATCGGGGACAGCTTCGATTTTATGTCCGCGGTAAGCAGATTAATATTAATAATAGCGGGGCGGCGAAATAACAGGCCACTACCTCTGTTTTTCGCATGCCGGGAAGACCGTTTCTCACAAAATCTCATTTCTATCAATTGCGGAGATAATCCGAGCAATGAGAGTGAAAAAGAAATATTTCGCTCATGCCACGACTCTCGAACACTAAAATTAAATATATCAAAGGAGCAATGACAACTCAATCTCTTAAATTAAATAATTTGTTAGTTTCAATCCCAGACAGCACAGAATGTTTATGACAAATATTTATTATTATTCATTTTTTGAAATGTTATATAAATATTTTATATGTATTTTATATAAAGCTTTATATTCAAAATACCATTAAAAGATAGATTAATTTAATACGCAATATTTATATATATATATATATGATAAATATAAATAAATATCTTATTGAGTATTTCCATTTATTACAAGGTTTACAATAAATATTTCATAATATTTATAATAAATGTTTATGATCTACGCAATATAAGGTCACAAAAATATTTACAAGATAATTAAAATAAGCCTTATAAATATTTATAAATATTTTGTAAATATTTTATAAATATTGTATGCTGTCTGGGATTCCAATATGTCAAAATATAAATCAATTTAATTCTGTAATTAGATAAATAACGTTCGTATTAACATATATAATATAGTAGATAAAAATAATGAACAAAAAATTTGATTGTGAGTCAAAGTTAATATATTTCTTGAGTTAGAATATCGTTACTCCATTGTTTCAATTAAATTAACGATATATTGAGTAGGAGCATAGTAACAATCTCTAGAAATAATTAAAAATAACTCAATAAGTTTGACATTAATTTGACATCATGAATTTAATGACGAAAGATATCATCACATCGGCAGTACTCTCGCGCAATATTGCTAACTCCTTTGCTTCGGACACGCTAAATTCGATCGCACTTGCCATGGTGCTTGCCGTAATCGATGAGGAACGATTCATGGCCAATAAGTGAAAGACGAATCGACTGGTTGCTCGCCTTTTCGGGGCGAAACTAATTACCACTGGCGCGAGTTTGGTAGCATTAATTTCGATACGCCCGTTCCTTCTCTCTTTTCTCGCCGCCGTTATACATATTTTACGGCTTTTATGATGTGCGACGTAAGTTACGTCTCGTAGAGGAGTATAACAGGGCGCGGAGGAAAAAATTGATGCGTTAAGTGGTTAAAAAGCCAGTATGCGCACTCACGACGCGACGGCACGTAATTTGAGGTGTTTTAGTGCGTCCGAGAGAGCCACGGATGTGGCAATAATGGATGATAATGGATTGTCGGTGATAAATAATCGTAATGAGAGATTCATTATTTATAATCTGAGACGTCTGTACGTGTCCAAAGCGATTAAATATACCGAGTATATCAGAGCGATGGACCAAGGATAATAAATGATTATTACAATGAATATCGTAGCGCAATGAGAATTTGTCGCGGTCCACTTTAAGTCAGTCCCTTGCCACAATTGGAAATGTAAGGCACGAGGTAATATAATACGGAAGTAAAATAATTGTATTAGTTAAAGGATGAAAGGAAGAAAGAAAAAAGAAAGAGAGAGAGAGAGAGAGAAATATAAAATAACTTGAGAAACACAGAAGTCATAAATCAGAATCGGTGACGCACGCTCTCCATTCAGTTGAAGGAAGGTTTACTGAAAGTATATATCTGCTACTGTTTGAATAAATAATCTTAAGACCATTTTCAATGCCGCCTTTGAAAGCCAAGATTCCATAATCCTGATTAATATCCTTAGAATTATATCCTAACCTACGTTTAAAAGATTAAGAAATAAAAGTGTCATTTTGGCTTTAGCCAATTAGTATATTATTTGCGGCTCTATTATTTTTGTAGATACGACGTATTAAACGTTTGCCCCGAGATCGCCTTTAGCCGCAATTGAAACGTTCCCCGCATATAAAGCGCGAGGTAAGATCTATTTTAGATAACAATTTCGCATTTATAACGTAAAGCTTACAAATCTACGGGCTTATCTTTTTCTAGGCTATTCAATCTCGGAGGCTCAGACTCTCCCAATCGTTGTCAAGAGGCAAGTAAGACGGATTGCTCGGGCAGGAAAGCGACCCGCGATAAAAACAAGTCGCCAGCACATGCATCAAGTGCCGCCGCTGCTTAATGCCGTACTGCGTGCGTAGCAGACGATTTAGAAACGCAGCGGACAGACGGTTCACTCGAACAGCTGGAGCAATCATTTCCAATGACGCGGTTCGATTGAAAGCGGTATGCTCGTGAGCCGAGAAATCCGCTCGACTGCCAGATGAAGTAGGCTCGCACTGCTTCGAGAACGCGGTTTGAGATTTGCGTACCTCGCATTATGAGTCCTTGCCTGCGTAATAAGAAAGACGTAGTGTCAAATAATATAATCAAATAAAACGTTCCTGTCTTCCTAGACCAAACAGACTTCATGACGGCGCGCGTTGTCGCATGCACGGAACGAACACATTGATCCACATGAAAGAACAATTTTGTTGAAATATTTAAAATTTTAAATACAAATTTTAGATACAAATTTGAAAATAATTTTGCTGGACCATCGAAAGAATTACGTGTAGGAAATGTATAATGAGCGGAAGATTTCATTAAAAGTCCTACGCATTAATTATTATTTTGACAGTTCAACAAAATTATTTTCAAATTTGTATCTAGCTGAATTTTTACACCAAAAAAAAATATATATTAAATTTTAATAAATGTTAATTTAAATATTTCTAAGTCAATATTTACTAAATGTAAACATATACTTACTTGATATAAAAATCATTAATTCGATTTAACAATCATTTTTTTTTGTTAAATATATTTATTTACTGTAAGTTAAATAAAATTTGCTATATGTATATGTATTAAAATCATTTAGAAAAATTTTTTGAGTGTAGATACTTCTACAAAATCGTTCTTTCCGTGAAAATTGGAATGGTATCATTACCATCATGTGCCCAATAAGTGGTATTTATATTCTTTACATCCTCTCTCTCTCTCTCTCTCTTTCTCTCTCTCTGAGATTTAACCCAACGGGTTAGCATCTCGTTACCATTTAGATAAGAATCTGTTGTTCAACGAGTATTCGCTAAGAATATGCACGTCGAGTGTACCGAGGGTGACTTATGGAAATGGGCAAGGGCACATCATTTATTCATGCCATGATACGTAACATAGTCTTACGGTCGCGGGTAACACGTTACTCGACCTTTCAATAACGATTTTTATCTAGTCCGGTTTATCTAGTTCATCCTGCCTGGTTCACGCACACAAGGAAAGATATAAATGATTATCTACTGCACTGAATCTATAACAAGCAATTCAAGGAAGAGATAAGCGCGTTTGGAATATATTAATATACTAGTTGTTTCATGCGTTTATATTGCTAAATATTCTATCGTAATAAACTGTTATTTTATTAAAGTATTGTGATTATTGTAACTCTATACAATTATGCATATACATTCTATTAGGGAAGATTGTGATACAAAACGTTGGTATTTGAAGAATGGATATACATAGACACGGAGATAACCCGCAAAATATAGATTTTATGGAGAAAGTACTTATGAAAACCTGAAAAAATTTTTATCTTGAACATCTCAGGTGTATTATTATAGTTAAAAAGTAATATATTTGAGCAGGCAACGTAAAAAAATCTCTTTTAGTTTCCACTGATACTTTCTTCAAGGTAGTTTACGCGTAATTTAAATTCTTTTAAATTAAAAAAAAGTTTTTTTTAAGTCATATCATACAAAACATCTTTCAATGCGATAAAAAGATCAGTGTGTTCCAAAGTACAACATGTTCTTTCACAAATATTATTTTACAAATAAGTAGTGATTTGATAAATAACTCAATATTGTTATGAAAATTATGTATATTGTACTCTAAGATAAAAAATATGATAAAAAGTAAGAACAATCTAACAGGAAATATTTTCTGGATCAAACAGGGAATAAATATTTAATTAAAAATTTTAATTCTTTGACATATATTGTTATTTATATTTAAGTAAACGAGACATATATTATTTTACAGTACAATTCTTAACTTTTGTATATAACTAAATTATTATGAAATTAAAAACTTTTTAAGAACCTTGGAGGTATCACAATCCTTCCTTCCTGTAGAGAGTCAGAGTTCCATACACGAATAAATGCCACGTTCGTGACCGATCATGTCGGTTGCATTTTTTCAGATACGACAGGTACATTTGACTGTGGGAGGTCTTCGACTAATGAATAAAATTTCAAGAAGCATTCCTCATTCATATTCAGCAAAACATCGAATTTTTCGTCGCGTTGCCAATATCATTAAATCAAAATAAATTACGGCGTATTTACCCGCAAAAAGAAGTGAATTTCGGGTTGTCAAAAAGTTTTTCTTGTAAATTATAATTGCCTAACATCGCGGCAATTCATCAACAACCCCGGCAGCGCACGCGATGGTACTCCGCTGGCGGTGTGTCCGCGCCCTCACTTCACCCTTCCATCGTATAATTATATTCCTTCAATTATTAAATGGTGTAAAAAGTGGATGCTTTTATAAATGCATTCACTTACGTCAATTCTTCCAAAAATTGTTCGAGACTTATAAATTGGGAAAAATCGATCGTCAACGTGTGAGGAGAGTAGGAGACGACCTGTAAGAGGGCGGGGGAAGGAGAGGAGAAAAATACAGAGGAAGGTAAATTATTCAAATTCCGTCTGAAACGGCAGTTTAATCGCGTGATGCCACGCATGTACGTAGACATTAAATCCCCCGAAATTACATTGGTCGAACAGGACACGCCATTTTTGCGTGGCCTCACCTCTGCCAACGGCGACCAATCGCGAACCGGTAGCTTAAAAACGGTACTTGAGAGGTATGTCGGTGTCGATAAACATGGAGGGAGAGTCACACTTCCGGGGAGGCTACACCTGGTACCCCGATACCATACGGCGACCACCTAACGCGAACGATATTTCGATTACTAGTCTGGCTGCGTGAAAATTAATGACGGTGTAATAAATAATATATCGCCGTATTATTATTAATATCGCGGGAAAAGGGAGCACAATCAGCGACGAGACCGTAATCATACATCCCCTGATTTTTTATGGCTCACGATAATTATATATATTCGACAGTGAGAAGAGATTGAACCACTGCCGTCGCGCAATCCTGACCGTATTTTTATGATAATACTTCATTATATGTATAAAAAGAAATAAATAAAGGACTTCATTACACGATTTTGTGTTCGCTTATACCCTGATTGTAAGTTAATCGACATTATTATTGTTTCGTGCGAGACAGAAAGTTCACAAATGTAATAATAATATTCGTTTCTGTTATCTATTCTCGTAACGGTGAAACAGGAAGAACAACAATTCGTGAGAGGAACAATCCGTAAGCCATGCGCAATTACACGAATGGCGTCGAATAGCACATTTAAGATTGATCGCGGCGATGAATACCGCTGTGATTCACAGCGACGAACTAAATACAGGAGAATGAGCCATATAAATCCGCGTCCGCTGTGCGGACGCTTTTGCTGCTTGATTTGGACCAGCTGGCAAGAGGATGTAACGGAAGGCGCAGTCGGAAATCATTAATGTCAAGCAAGTAAACGTTCACGCAGTGACTTGCCGCAATGTCATTGCACCGCGGTAGATGGCTTCATAATTCATAACGAAGAAATTTTGCGAGAACGTTACCGTGAATGTCATTGACGCATATGTGAAGATCCTCTCGAAAGATAGGCAAGTCGAAGTTGCACTGGCACGTGCAGGAACTGTTTGGCACAAGTAGACTTGAACTCGAGGAATCTCGTGAAAAAGGACTGGCGGTGCCGCTGCTAAGCACTGTACAGGCCTCCGTGCAAGAACCTGTAACAAATTTTTAGTTTGATATATTTTATTAGAAGAATTTGCTGACATATCTATAAAAATTTAAGTAGATACAAACCTGATAAATAATTTTCTTGGATCGTCAAAATAATTATGTAAATTCAAGCATGATTACTTAATGAATTTTAATATTCTAGTAACTAGTTTCAACATCTTAATTATATTGATGATCTAACAAAATTATTTTTAAATCTGTACTTAGTTAACTTTTTAGATACTTCAGGATAAAATTGTACAAAAAGAATGTTTATTGACGTATATAAAAATTTATGTAGATACAAGTCTAAGAGAAAAATAATTTTATTGAACCATTGAAATAATTATGTAGGAAATTCAGGCATGAAAAGTAATGCTACAAAAATATTTTGATATTCTGGTAATCAGCTTGTGAGTGAGTCTGACATAATTATTATGATAATCTCCAACAAAATTATTTTCTGATTTATATTTAGTTAACATTTTAGATACTTTAGCAAAATAATTTTTTCCATGTAGAATACACTAAATTGCGTTTGTTAATTTAAAATCAAATCCAAGATTTCGGCTGAAATAATTTTCTCCAAATCCGTTTTTAGGGGATCATTCAAATACATATCAATTTATATCCCATACATTTTATCTGATATTGACAATATTATATATCAATTTATTGATTGAATTTATAACTGTTTTTTATAACTGTATTTTAGCTTGTCCAACTATAATTTTTGTTTTTCTGTTTTTAATTAATACCGTATTCATGTCACATATTAAAATACGCCGTATTTAACGATCAATTAACCAATCTGAAAAATCAATAATTTGTTCGTGCATCGAACGTGTTTCGCAGGATCAATAAACGAAATTCTTCAAGCTACAAAGTACGATCCATCGGTTGAAATTCGCGTGTTCCGATCCTCAGGACAGTCAGGACGTGCCATATAATCCAGCCGAGCAAGGACAGGTCGGACAGCTGTCAAACCGTTACATCGTAATTTCACGGTTAATCCGTTACGAACGTCTTTTTATTTCACGCAGCGGTTGTGTCACGATTTCGCACAAAATCGTCCTGGAATACATTTGGCACTCTCGAATCGTGAATTACTTCGCTTCCGTATACCGGAAAATCAGCATGCAGGATTTGCGTCGTATCACCGGCACGAATTGCACCTTACAAGGCACGCTTCTCGAATCAGACCGCCAAAATGTAACACGTCATAATGTCAGCATTACCACAATGGCATTGCGAGAAATCACAAATAGATATTAAGGTCTCGAATGAAAAACGACACACGAGTGAAAATTCTAGTTGGAAGAAATTTGCAATACGCAGCATTTTCAACACGACACTTTCGACCGTCGTCCTGAATTGTCTTTCTTCACAGATTAATGAAAAAAAAAGCTTAATAAAGCTTAATGATATAATAATAACGATCACAAAATATTTACCTTCGATGGTAAAAATATCTCCATCGGAGTGCCGGATGACCGATAATTCTTGACAGCGAACGACGACTTGCAAGAGGTTGAAGCTCGTGAGAACGAGAGCTAGAGAACGCATCTTCCCCACAGCATTCTGCAACACATAAATAGATGTAGGTCATAAATAACAGAAGGGACGATAATTTTATACGTTTCGTTAACCGCGCCAAACAAGCGCATTCGTTTGGCACGGCCGATAAGTCATTGAATAAATGGCTGCTTAATTCCGCGACATTACACAAGAGACTTCCGGCAGCCATTCATTGCATCTTGCCCGGCACTCGGTCTACGCTAAACACTGCATCCGTATGCACTTATCAAAGAAATATTAGTCTGTACATCAGAAATCATATTATTACTATACAAACTATATTATTAGTATATTATTAAATATAAATTTAGATGCTTAGAATTAACATAATACTTCTAAAAAGTCACGCGTTACAATAATAATAAATTAATTCTCTCTACATTCACAGTAAACACACTCACGAAAAGAATATTAAGTGTAACATTGTGCATAATAGTGGTTGAATATAATTTGGGACTAATTTTTTATTAATACACGGAAAGAACGATTTTGCTAAAACATCAAAAAATTTTGCTAGATACAGATCTAAATAAATTTTATTGGATTATCAAAATAATTATGTGAGACGTTCAAATTCATTGTTAGAATGTCAAAGTTTTTCGTAGCATTGCTCATCATACTTGAGTTTCCTACACGGAAAAAATGATTTTGCTAAAGTATCAAAAAATTTAGCTAGAAAAATAAATGCCTAAAAATATATTTGTGAGAAACATATTTCACTGAAATAAATATTTATTTAGCAAAATAAAATTTTATTCCTAGCAAAAAAGCTATTTATTTTATTTTTTGCAATTAATGAGATATATTTCACAGAAATGTATATTTCGTCATCACAATCAAATTTCGTAAGTAACATTTGCTTCGCAATACTTTGACATTTTTCTGTCAGTATACAGATCTAAAAATAAATTTTATTGGACTATTAAAATTAATTATGTGGGATGCTCAAGTTGATTACTAAAATATTAACTTTTTGCAGTATCGTTAATTGTTACCAATTGTTACGTTAAGCGTTTTGCACAATTATTTTTACAATCTAATAAAATTATTTTCAAACGCGAATCTAGTTAAATTTTTAGATACTTCAGAAAAATCATTCTTTCTGTGTATATAATTACTTCGATAATCCAATAAAATTAATTTCAGATCTGTATCTACCTAAATTCTGAAACTTTAGCAAAATCTATCTTTCCGTGACTAACGGCTTTAGGTCGGCCTTATAAAATTTGAGGCAAATTTTTAATTGGTTATCCGACTGCGCATTCACAGGAATGTCACACCTGATCATGATGCAAATAAACTTGACACCTGGTATTCTTACGTCATGGACATATCAGACTTCCTGTATGTTTGCTTTGAAGGATCTCTCACGTCTCTTAAGCTACGTGCAAGCACGAAACGTACAAGTACACGCTGAAGATTGAAAGTATACGGATGCTAATTCAGTCATTAAAGTAATCATCTTAAATTTACTAGTATACGACCGGTTGGCGAATGTGATCATGTTAAATAAAATCACAATTAATCCTAACCCCGGATTTTCATCCACCGACCCGATCGAGAACCTTTGACATTTTTCTCATAATTTTTACGTTTCATAATTGATACTATTGTAGTATCGGCATGATTTACGAGAAATTTACATAAATCGTTTTTCCCTTCTTCTTATAGTATATTTTATCGTGTCATTAATCGAAATTTTATACCGATTCATCAGGACACTCAAACACGATGACTATCGTGAATTTTTTTAAATTTCTGTCAAATTGTATTAATCGTCGAAATGAATCACAACTGAATAGATGAATTGGGATTGATTATAATCTCGCTTCTTCTCAAGTAAATTCTCTAATAAATCTCCATTCGATGATCACACTTGATTCTCCGAACATTTTCATCAGTCTTCAACGACAGGTGTAACCGTAATTTCGGAAGTTCTGCCGCAGGGATCGTGGCGAGAGAAAGATGGATGAGCACATCTTTATCTGACCGAAAAATGGAAGTGGCGAGATGGCGCGATTAATCAAAAGATATTGACGTATTTATTGACGTTCTTGTCCGAGCTTTTGCTTGAAATTAATGAGATATTGGCATCCGCTTAATTTCGCCGTTTGTCACGAGCTAAAGTCCGTGCCCTTAAGCGTAAATCCTCTACGCAAATCCTGCTAAACAGGTGTGACAACGTAGATATAGTTATGTACACAACCCCATAAAGTTTTATTACTTTATCGGATTTTACGCAACGTCGCAGTTGATCAGAATTCAATAAACCCGCAAACGGATAGCGAGGCTGAATTTTTTGCTTCGTAATTGTACACATCGATCGTGTATCTCTATGAAAAATAAGCGATGCAAATGACTAGTTACTCTCGTGTAATCATCCTTTCGTAATAACCTTCTCGCTAAAGCGATCTCTACGGCAGGTGTTGGAAATTGCGCTATCGCGATTATATTAATCGGTTGACGAGTTGCATTCGGGGTCTGATTATTGAATCTTAGCGCGCAATTTTCACGCGTAGGCCACGTAAATGCTGACAAGCGCATGGTAATTACAGTGCAAATTCCTCGCGAAATCGTGTTAATAATTATTTACGGCGAGATCACTTTGAGACGCATCTCTCATGTTGCACCTCGCAACAGGAGACTGCATTTTGATTAAACTTCCTCCCCTATGCGTTCGTTTTGTAATTACTTCGACATGCGCTCGAGAGTCTCTTAGTCGAAAAAGTTGGTGAAGATAAGTCGAGAGAAAATGTCGCTACACGCCAGAAAAGTTCTTTCTTTTCGTCGGAAGGATAAACAAGCTTCGCTATACATTTAAAGATCAGTTGGGCGGATCATAAAACGAGATGAGCCAATAAAATATCTCAAGGAAACGCGATAAAAGTGCCTATTAAATTAAGCAAACTATTAAAATGAATGAATTCACGAGGTGATCAAGTGTCTTTATAAAAGTAGGATATCTCGTCTCGAAATTCAGTTACTAGAATGAAAGTGATGATATTAGCGTTTCTTAGAATCTTCGTAGTGACGCGAACAACAAGTTCCTCTCTCTCTTTCTCTCTTTTTCTTCTCTTATGATTTTCTTAGGATCGTTGAACGGAAGGATGAGAGAAATACTTGAAAAGAAGAATTCGACTGATTTCGTTGCAGATAAAGCCAACTGCCGACCAACGAACTAGATGGTTATAAATTTCTTTTACGAATGATCATAAATGTCAATGCGCTTCTTAATTATACGCGATACGTCAATAGGGATATCATTTCGGATAATTAGTTAATGCAAACACGAATTCTGCTATCATCATTTTATAATGAGATGCTAATATCTTTATTTTGTCGACTGCTGAATTTATTGACGATACCGTATAATACGTTGAAACATTCATGCTGAATCTAATAACAAAATAAGAAGTGTTAACTCGATCATCATTTTAGTTATGCTTATTACCATTAAATTATTATTTCACTTCATAATTTCATTATCAAATTATTACCTCGTTTTACATTAATTATCAACTTGATTGTAGTCACGTACGTATTGTGCGTTCCAATTTTATAAGAAATTATAGATAATATTAATTAGGATAAATAATCCTATTTTAAAGCGATTTTATCGTAGTGCTTAAATTTCTCGCAATGTGAATTTATTACAAACTCTATTTTGTGCAAATCGTGCATTGAAATCTTGTTCAATCTTAAAATACAAATGAACAGATTAAACTAGTAATATCTAGTAATATTAAATTGATAAGCAATAACATTGATAAGAATCTTAAAAGAATATCTTAATAATTTTATGGTCTAATAAGAATTTCAAAACTATAAATAATTTATTGCGAAAAATATTACCTAGTCAGAATTTGAAAACCGGATCTTTCAAATTCCCTGCGCATGTCCCTTTAATTCCACTGAATATAGCGATAATATTTGTCGCAATAAATTTATTAAGTTTTTAAAATGCTTACTTTATCGTCAAAATATCTTTCTAAGACGCGCTTATTAATGTTATTAAATTGGTTGTCAATAATTACATATCAACATACTATTTTACATATATCAATATTATTATTTTAATTTTGTTCGTATGATTGCGTTTCAATATTAAAAAAAGATTTCGACGCGTGGTTTGCAGAGTTATATAGAAAATCACACCGAAATATTTAAACACTAAAATTTTTTGATTCAAAACAGGATTAATTTTCTTAAATGATTTATTCTCGTCGATCTAAATTTCGAATTATACGCTGATAGAAAAGATTGATTGAATATGTCATAGCATTTTTAGTTGTAGCAGCAAGTTTCGTTTGCGTTAGCCTATCGAAATCTTTTCTTTCAGTGTAATTATAAATAATATTATTCTAAAAAAAAAAATATTTAATAAACTTTCCGATATCAAGATTGAATTATAGACAAATATGTAAGCATTTAGAAACAAATATAAATGTAAATATAAAAAAAGAAGATTGGTTACTGCATCAAATTAGATGATAAAATATGGCATTTTTAATTGATTGCAGCAATCAATTTTTTGTTGCATTAGCCTATATTATTTTAATTTAAATTACAGATTATCCCATAATTTCCTTCCCTAAATAATAATATTACACCTTATTAAATAAATCAATTATTTAATATTTCAATTATTTCCTATCTTATTGTCAATTATTTAATATTTAACTAAAATTAGGGCTAACTAAAATTAAATTTAATTATAAAAAAACTAGATATCTTTAAAATTGACTAGAATATCTCCACTAATAATTTATTTTTAATAATTATTACACATTAATTAACATAAAATTAAATTTTTATACTATTATTAGTTCTTTCAAATTTGAGAAATTTAATAAATTTAATAAATTACCATATATTTTAATAATATCGAAATCCTATACTGACATTGCAAATAGGCTAACGCAATCAAAAAGTGGCTGTTGCAACCAAACATTTACTGCTGCAGCCAATTAAAATGCTGTGCCATATTTTATCATCTAATTTGCTGCAACAGTCAATCATTTTTTTCAGTGTATAAATATTATTACATAACTTTCAAGTCACGTGCGACGTGGTCGATCACTCGGCATTGGGGGGTGCAATCGTGCTGAAAGGTCAACGTAACAGGAAGTATAACGCAACCACCGTACCCCTCTATAATCCACCGGCACCTGCGTAAGATGCACATCCGATTTTGCCCCGCGTTCCTGCACGTATTATCTTACGCGTGCCATCGGCCCGATTGTGCATAACGTTTCAGCTCTCTGCCCGCCGGTGTTTCTTGCTCTATTGGCCCAATCGCACGTGCCGACGGTGTAATTTATATCGTTGAGCGTGCGAGACATAACGACGTTCCTAAGCTCGCATTATGTCCGGCGTAGATCCAACGTACGCGATATAATGCCTGCGGTCGCCAAACGGTGTCTTTACCGAACACACGCGAGCTATCTTGAATTTCTTTTGCCCGTTCGAGTATCCCCGCTATGTGATATCGGGACCGGTTGTGTTTCTTCCTATTTCTTTTTTTTTATCAACCAGCACCGGTGTGTCGTTGTATAACACGGTACGTCGCGTTTGGTAGCACTAATCTGCCGAGATGACGACGTCATACAGCGGGTCTAAGAACTACAGTTTTGATGTAAAAAAGATTGCAAGCCAGATGGAAGGCGTAATGATATCCGACAACGTTATAATAACGATTCAATTACTTTTTTCTTATACTCTGTTGGATATCAAAGAAATAGTGGTAATCTAATCTCTTAAATAATATTTTGTTTTTGGTCAAAACGTATGTAAAATGTAAATCAACCTATTTCTGTTGTTAGTTTGAAGGTGAACTATGTTATATTAATATATGCACAAAGTTAATAATAAATTATATTTGAGTCAATTTTAATATATTTTCTTCAATTAAATTGATTTTAAATTGATGACATATTGAAGGATCTGAGAAGTTATGATATTTCTATTAATATGATTCTATTGATATAAAAAATAAGGACAGATTTTAAGTTAAACAATACAAAAATAAATAAAATATACTTATAATGCTAACGTATTATGTCATTTGATTTATTTCTTCTTCGATGTTAAGTATTTTTTACAGGATTATTTATACTGGTCAAAACTTTACTGCTTGTCAGCTTTTAACTAGAAAGAGAGAGTATGTATCGATTTAACGGTGGGTCATTCGTTCAGCTATCAATATAACTATTGTATAAAATAATAAAGATATAAAAAAGTGTGAAAAGTACACAGCTGATACTTACTTATCGAAGTAAGTAGTTTTACGACTCAAACTGCTCGAAAGTTACAGATGAAGGTATTTCTCGCTCGATGTGCCGTGCAATTCGGCCGATTTGCACACGTATATATCTTCAATGACAAATCATAATGACTTGAATGTTGCGAAGTACAAATGTACGCGTGTCATGAATTATTTCATAACAGTGTCAACAGTCACGGTCAATGAACAAGGCGAAGTGATGATAGAAAGCAATGATTTCTAAAACGGCGACATCAATGTCGAGGCGAGGTCGGTTTGTCATCGATTTGGGATCTGTAGAAAAATATCAAGAACAAAGCAATGATTCATTAAAGTTTATTATGCGTAACAAAATGTGTTAAGTCAGCAATTTATAGCCAATTCGGACTGGTTATTATCTGCAGAAACGTAGCTTGAAATGACCATAAACTTAATAATACTTAAATTGACAATCTACGATGAAAACACTGAAGCAAAGTTCAATGAAGTCCATAAAAATATGATGACACGTTATGTAAAAAAATAACTTATTCAAGAATTTAAGTACGACAGTAAAGAGATCCGATCACATTTATCTTCTAAAAATGTTAAAGGCTGATTACTTAAAGGCAACAAATAAAAAATTAAGACAACCTCTGAAAACATATATTTCTCTCAAATATAAGATATTTATATTTTATACGAGGTAAGACGTCAACATCCCGCAAAGAACGGAAATTAGTTTCGGTCTAAAGATGTAACAGAAGAATGCACTATATATAAAATCATCGCACTTAAATTACAACGCCATTAAATGTTATAAATGCGTAAACGTTCAATCAGTCGTGTTCAGTGTCTCATTATCAGTACACGTTGTTACAAAGTTCGAGTCGAAACCTCGTCATCAAGGTGATTGTAACACGGATAACCGTTATCGCGCAAATACACGCGAACTCGATGTTAATAGCGGCTCTTTCGCGTGCCCTCGCAATTATTATCGCCGAGAGAGGAGCGGCGGTGCATCAATATTCCGTACAATTCCCTCGGTCTCCTCTGTACGCGATTGTGTCGAAATTTGAACCGGTACCATGTAAAGACCGATACGGGCGTAAAGTGGCCTCTGTGGCGTTCGACATGCCGCTAATTATCGCCGCCTGCCGCTCGTACTTTATCGAACGCCAGGCCCAGAAACATTCTCCGTTTTACATTTACGTTTTTTCGGTTTTTTCAGACAACATAACAAGAGCCCGCCGATTAATTCCCCATTTAATCGTTCCGATGTTTACCACGAAGGTAAACGGAGAAAAAATAGGAGACTGCATTGGTGATAATAAAAGAAATATTTTTAATTTTTGATATTTATGACCGTAATTGTATGCGCTGAAAGAGAAAATTGGCTGCTGCAGCAATTCATATGGTAAAATACGGCATAGTATTTTTAATCGGCTATTGCAGAAAATTAAAAATGCTATGTCATATTCAGCCAATCTTTTCTTCCAGTGTGGTAAAATAATTACAGTTAGGAGATATTTTTTAATAGTTATTACTGCTACAATTAGTAATAATAATTATATTTATAATTCTATATAATAAAAAGAATATAAAATTTTATAATTACTTTCGGAGATAACTATAATATATATTCTTTTCAATCTATAGAATTATATCTAAATACATACCTTATAATTATTACTATTTAATTACATTACAGCAGTAATAACTATAAAAATGGAGCTACGAACTATAATATTTTACAATATTACAATATAGGTAATTATAATTAGAAATACCAAAAACTTTTCTTTCAGTGCAGTGTAAAGTAATTTGTTATATATAGATATATCAGAAACAGTAATTTATTCTGAAACGAAGAAAAATAATGAAAAATAAACTACGTCAAGATAATTTGCCAAAAAACAAATTCTATCAAGAAAAAAATTTCCTTTAAAGAAACTCTTATTTAAAAAGGATTTATTTAAAAAGGATTCTCGGATCGAAATGAGTAGCCGCGTAATTGATTGAAATGCTATAACTGTCATAGATATCTATTAACAGTATTAATAATATTATCCGTACTATATCGCAATATTTATTGCAATGATAATCTGCCCTATCTGCATAATTAAATCGATCATATCTGTAGGCATTAATATTATTAATAGCGTAAAAATTCGCAATTTGTCTGCAGAATGGACAGTAGATGAAATTTATGTTCTGACGGCATCGAGACAACAGCTTTGATAAATACGCGAATTTTGACAATTGCATATATGTATATTGATAAAAAAAATGTGATAATTTTAATTTTACGCCGATGAAATTTGACATTTAACGAGGTGTAAAAATTAATTAGCATATAATCGGATTACCACAAAGATAACTTTGTTTACGAGCGACAATCTATATTTTTTCATGAATATTATTTGTAGATCATACGTTTATAATTCATAAATATATGGATTATTCGGTTCTTATCGCGGACATAAATTTTAAATCGTCAATATGTATATCGCAAAAGCAAACTCTCTCTTTATTATCAAATTCTCCGAATTGACTTGATTCTTCTTCAGCGGGATTTCGATTCCGCAGGCTGTGTTACATAGATCGTAACTCACCCTCAACGGAATTCCTCTTCTCCGCCCGAGCGGGACATTCACCATGCAACTAAAGAAAATTGCATTTTTATTTCGTGCACCTAAAGAAACTGCATTTTTATTCCAGGCGGACGCATTCCTTATTCTCCCCGAAATTCCTTCGGATTGATATGGACAATTACACGGCATTCCGTTCGAGGTTCGATCGCGGAAGGCGTCGCCTCTTCGCGCACGGCTCGTAAATGTCAGTAATTAAATTGTCCAAAAGTGTCTACTTAATTGCCGGCGGTTTCGTCGCTTCGCTTTTAAATAGATCGTTACTATGCATAATGCGCTTTCCGCCTCCTCTTTCCTCTCTCTTCTCTCCAACGCGTTGCTCTTTCCTCTTCTCTTTCGAACTCCCGCTCTCGGACTCGTATCTCGCTCGTTTCTTTGAATCGTTCTTCATCGGCAACCTGTTTCTCAAGCGGAGGCTGCGAAAGGTGTCCGTTCGTGACGGATGCGTCGCGCGAATGAGTCACATTGAACGCAGTTGCTTACGCACAATTTCATTCGCGAGTCACGGCAGTACAAGAGTTTAATAATGCGTAAAACATAGGTAGTCATTAAAGATAATAACGATAAATTGCGCCGCCGTACTCGTTTTTAAATATCGTTACGTGGATCTTTCCTTAATTAAGAAAGCGCGACGAAATGAAAAAAAGATTCGGTCGTAAATTCCTTCGATATTCATCTATGTTTGAAACTTGTTGATAGCATCGAGTAATTTCTATAAATTTAAGACGGGTAAGCAAATTTAAAAGTGAAAGATAAAAATGTGTTGAGTTGAAATATGTCGTTCGTTTGTTACGCAAACTCAAAAAACAAAGTTTTACAGAAAAAAAAAATTTGAATACTTTGAATAACTAAGTTTGTAATCTTTGAATACTTTAAATAATTAATTTCGAAACTAATTTTGAAAATTTAGATGTAGTGCTGACTGTAGATTTTATGTTTCTATTCGTTTTTTTTGCAAGCAACTAAAAATGATCTTTGAGTTATAGAAAATGAGAAGTATGTGTATAAATTTGATGATAATTAAATTATAAAAAAACATTTTAAGTAAACATTCATAAATAAATCTGTTTGTATAATGATAGTGAGCGAAACGACGCAATTAGTAGCGAGTTTTAATGACATTGACAAGTTTGAAATTAATCTGCTTGTAAAGAGATTACGTAATGATGCAGATATTTCTGATCAAACAAGTTATCGATAAAGGCATGTTCAAAGATACGAGCAACTTGATCGATTCAACTTGTATCCGGTTTAAAGACTAACGACATTTGCGTTATGGCAGAAGATAATTGAATTCCATCGGCGATTTAATAGAGATATTAAATATTTTTTATTCTAACAGAATCAATTTCTCGGTAATTTCGTGTCTATAACGACGGATGCGTTCTACGATAGAAACTACGTTCGAACTTCTATCATGTGAGCGCAGATTCTTCGAGCAGTCGAACTTTCTTTTACTTCGCTGACATCTCTATAAGTTTCAAACATTTCACTGCGAAGTATCCGACTCCCAAAGAATTTTAGCTCGTTTTCTTTTTACTTCAGTGAGAATTGTTTTTAAAAATATTGGTGTGTGTATAAATGTGACAGGATATTTTCACATAATAATAAAATAAGCACTAATTCTGTACAAGACATAATTTGCTTTCTTAAAAAAATCGATCAAAATATCGTCACAGTGTTTTCGCAAATTTGAACAAATGCCTAAAGAATTCACGGCTTGAAAGAAAAGTCGATCCGATAACCAAGTTATTGGACGCATTCCATGTTAACTGTCTCGTTTATATAGAATAGATTTAATAGCCAACTAACGATTGTCAACAAATAGCAAAACACTCCTGTCAATCAATACTGGACCATCACTGACAAATAACTGACTAACATGAGTGGACCAGTACTATCTGTCACTACTGAGTCCAAGTTATCATCCTATTGATCCAGTACTTAGCCAGTACTATATCAGTACTAAACTATGACAGTCTAAACTATTAACCTAGTACTAAACTGATTGTAAAACCCTATATGGATTAATGTAATTTTGTGCAGAAATAAAAAATAAACATATGAAGTCTTTCTCAAGATTGTACGTGAACAGTCATCGCACAAGACAGAAAGAATACGATGTCAACCCGGAGAGCAATGGAGATTGCGAAGATGGAACTATTCATATGATAATATCAAAGAAACTATATAACGCATATAGGGGTGTATTACAATTTGGATTTCGGTGCCCCTGAAACTTAACTTGGACTTCGTCAATTACGATTTGCATATTATGGATGTTGGAACTTTACGATTTGCATAATGTACGTGATAAGTGCGCGGTCAAAGTGAGTACAGTTGCATGCATCGTCTCGCAATCTCGTCGCAATCGCGACCGAATAATTTACGTGACGCAAATTATTTGATCGGAGCTTCCGACAATTAAGTCTTGTCATGATGACGGTGTACGGATTTATATTCTCTTCTCGAAATAAAAACGGTCGCGCATGGTAGGGAATAATGCGATATATTGTCGAAATGACAATAATGTTGTGTCGACGTCTGACGTTCACGATAAATATTTGACCAAATTGTGGGCGTGCAACAGCAAAATTGCGGCTACTGCATCAATCTTGGAAGTGTCGATCGCGTGTTTTAAGAAGATTCTTCCAGTCTTGTTTCGATCACGTCGAGATCGACAGTGATTGAACAATGACCCTGAAAAGCCGCTCATAAGAAATTCTATTATATTTAAAAAAAAGAATTTTAATTTATATAATAATAAAACAAAATGTGTATTACTCTCTAAATTTTTTGAAGTGGAATCTCACTTTTAAAGATTGAAAATTCTGCGACTCTTTTTCGAGAGTGATAGAATGTTCGCTCTTTAAAGTGAGATTCCACTCCAAAGAATTTAGAGAGCACTACAACTATACAGATTTAATTCACATAATTGCAGAATCAAATGCGATTACTAAGCTTATTTTTCTAATAAAATCGCCGTGTCACTTAACGATCACGTATAATACTTGATATATGTTTCATATTTAAAGCATATTGAAACTGAGAAAGAGATTGCCTGTAACACCTCATTTATTGTTAATTAAAGTTTCGAAAGCTATGCCGACATGTCAAAATAAGAGAAATTTGACATGTCTTGTTTGACGTGATTTAAATCCTCATCGAGACATCTGTCAATACTCGATAGGTTTGATTACAAGAACGATAAAAAATTACTAGAGCACTTTAATCAGAGCAAGAAAGTGAGAGAGAGAGAGAAGGAGAAAAGACAGACATCGACGTAGTTATCTGTTTCTAAAAAGACTATTCGGAAGATCTCAAACGCAGACATGATTATCGGTATCGTTAAGTCCGTTATATACAATTAATGGTCGATTTATATGTGCTATTTTAGAACCGGACAAAACACGTACAAAGTGAATTCACAAAATAAGATAATCTCCCTCCAAAAAAGAAATGTTCTTCTTCTCTGAAAATCGCTGAGTATAGCCCGAGGTGTATCACACCGATTCTCACGATAACTGATCGATCGATATTCGTGAATAAAATCGCAACGCTACTTTACACGTCAGCGGCGAATATTTAGCGAGACTTTGATCTTTGATCTCCGCTTACCAGCAGCACGCAAAACGACAGCCTCCCCGTCTTCGGTGTACGTTACGAAAAGATCGCGTTCAAGGAAAGTTTTGATTAATCGCGACGAAGCTAACTCTCTCGAGACGTGACTCGCCTGGGGCCGCAAACTGGGATCCATGCCTATAATTTTGCGGCTCCATCAAACCATCGATGTCGTTTCATCGTCACGGCAGCCCTCGTCTCATCTTCCTCCGGTCTTTTTCGCGCGCCACGTCGGTCGATTATAAGAGAAAGAGAGAAAGAAAAAAAGAGAATGAAGCTTTTAACGGCGATAAAAGGCCGCACGTCTCTCGGGATGATCGAAGATCAAGTAAGCCGTATCGCGCCAAGATGGGGTGCTATAAAATTCATCTTTTATCCCCTTCACTTAAGCACTTTTACTGTGACGGGTTTTACGATTCCTGTGCCGGGACTCCAATTTCACAAACGATTTTTTCATAATAAGAATACCATGGCCCGCTCACCGTTGCCCGCTACTGTAATACCAGTTAATTTGCATAGAAAATGCGATCGCCTGTATTTAAATACAAAATAAAGTTATTTACCATATTAAGCATTCAATTTTTTTTCAATTTGCAATGTTAACTGAAATCTGCACAGCAATCAACGTCTTAATACGTTAACAAATTGGGAAGCAGCGAGATACAGCTTGAAAAAAAAAAAAAAGTTGTCCGTGTACAACACGCTATAAATCCGGTAAATTCGTGAAATAAGAAAAAAATTAAGCATTCCGTAACAGATGTGGAGTGAAAATATAGTACCTCGGTCTAAACCTATAATTAATCTTTTTCTTTTATATATTCAAGCAGGCTTTAATCGGGTAACCTTTCACGATTCATTTCATTGTCAGTGGTACGAGATGAAATCGCGTTTTTGTCGATGAGCTCGTTAATGAAGTCGAGAGAACGTAGCGTTACGCCGGGCGTAAAATCGTAGTGGCTCAATAAATAGCGCATCGACGCGTCGCGAAATATAAAATGACCAACACGCGTTCAGCAGACGGGATGATCCGAATTTAACTACGTACTATGCGGATGATTACGCGAGACAGAGATTAAGTAGGTGCCGATGAGGTGCAACATGATTTGCCGTATATATATATATATATACTGAGAGTGGGGAATCTAAAAATCCCGGTACAAAGGCTCCTCAACCATCTGTGGCAGATATACTTCTGCTCGAGACGTCGTGCACGGTATACTCCCTTGTACCGTTATTTATAAATCCTTATTAAGCTCAATGCTACGGAGATTCGTAGCCAATGACGCGGATACTAAAATCGAACTGTCAGATCGAGGAAAAAATGACTGTATCTTCGTTTCTCGTTTTCATCGGATTTATAGTATATTGCAACAGTTTTTTTTTTCAAGCTGTATCTCGCTGCTTCCCAATTTGTAACGTATTAAGACGTTGATCGCTGTACAGATTTCATTTAACATTGCAAATTGAAAATATATGGTAATGATAACTTTATTTTGTATTTAAACTTCGCAAGTTGTATTGGAGTTCTCGCGTTAAGCCTTGCAAATGTTGTAAAATTCTTTAATATAACTGGTTTATATGTTTAGATCCAGCAAGGAATTAAAGGTAAGATCAATTAAAGAATTTTACAACAGTTGCAAAGCTGCTTTTTCTGCTGAACGCAGCCATTAACGACTTGCATGAGTAGACGAAAAGTGTCTAATAAAATGCATATTGTCACGTTACATTTATCTCCATTTATATATGCAAATTATTATATTTCGTTATTGACATGATTATTTAATGCATATTAATAACGTGTCTTCTCTTCTTTTTTCACACGAAATTCATAATTCCGTTGATCTCATACACTCGATATCATTGAAAAGCGTCGTGCGGAGTAAATTGCCTATCATTGCCTCTGGAGATGATTTCGATCGTATTAGCTATAACGGTACATGAAATTACGAGTGACATGGCAGAAGCCACTTTTTTTGACGCCTATTTATAAATGCCGTTTGGAATTATTCTGAAATGGACGAAAACAATTATTTCAAATTATTCCGTCACGTGATGTCACGCGAACATATTATATCTCATGTCAAAAAGTACACAGATCATCGTAATTTCTCGGTATGATCTAAATTTCATTCATCACTTCATTAATTTTCAAATCTATAATATAATATTTTCAATCTAGCAATATTCTACTTCATCCTTTGGAACGGCGCGATTCGTATCCACAAATGAACAAACATGAGATATTATTATTGCTCGACTGAACGATCTGACATCTCATACCGTTAGAACAATGTGATATCAAAAGATAAATCGCATGCGCGTGTACTTGATATACTCCACCCGAGAAAACAAGTAGATCAACCAATCGCGAAGTAAGTAATCACTCGTAAGATGATTAACCTTTAAGGCCCGGTTTCACAATATGTGGTTATCTAAAGATTAAAGGTTACAAAGAAATTCATGAATGAAATTTATTGATGGATTTCTTGATAATCTTTAATCTTTAGGTAACCATGTATTGAAAAAGGGCCCGAGTAGGTAGGTAGTTTAAAGATACGCACAAGTTAGTAAGATTGGTTGCTCAGAACACCCCAAAAAAAATTTAATTTTTACCGTCCAAAAGTTTTAGAGTGAATCTTACTCCGTAAAGAGTGAAATATCAATCTTAAAGATTGAAAATTAAGCCATTCTTTTTCAAGACTAGCTCATTTATCACTTTAGAATGATAGAGAATATATTAAAGTTATACATTGATTCCATTTGAGTGTAAAAGTGAAATACAAATATTTTGAATTATAAAATACATATTTTACTTAACAACACAATAAAATGTATTAAAGATTTTGCAGTTTAGCCTATTTCTATATTTATATTAAATACATATTTTTACGTCAATCTGTGACAGTTATAATGTGCATACTGAGTGTATAATTCCAATTTTTGTGAATTTGCTGAAATTCCACTCCAAAGAATTTAGAAAGTAATATTTTATATTTTTTACCAATTATTATTATGTTATAATTTATAAACGGAAATATATAATAACTATAGTTATATTTTTATGAGAAAAAAAATGTAAAAATAATGAAACTTTAAGACTTCTACGCTGTACTAGAAATGTAATCACAAAAGCTTTTTGTAAATGAAGTTCGTGGTATGAACGGCGAAATTAAAAGTAATGAATGATTTAACTGAAAATTAAGTTACAGTAATTATTTAAATGTAATGAACGTGTGCATTAAATTTATGAAAAATACATTAAATTTTATATACAAATATACTTTTTAGTTACTAATACATCAAATTTAATATAATCTCATAAAATTAAGTTCTCATTCTGTAACTTAAAAGTATATTAAATTTTACGAATTTTTTAACAGTGTAGGCAATATCTTTTATTTCCCTTCCCAAAAAAGCTTAAAGAAAACTGAGGTACTGTGATCACTCTCATTTATTTAAAAAAAAAAATTTTAAACGTGCAGATGTTGCGGTATTTGAAACAAATTTTCAAACCTACAGTTACATTCTTGAGCATTGTGAATTTACAGCCCGCGTATGCAACGCTATGTAACACCGTTACTGTTATCAAACAACGGTATTTTTTATAGAAGCTTCAATTTGACAGTGCTTTATATACATACAACTTAATTCCTTGATTTTGACGTTAAAATATATCATAACTGATAATCGTGTACTCGTTGGTTCCTCAATAATTGTGTTCACTGTAAAATTAATGATGGCTAAATCCCGCCTTGATTTCTCACCGAATTCCTTGCACACACGTGCAAGAAACGGAAGAGTAGTCGCCATCCCTTCTCTCATGATCGATCCCTTTAATAAGGAAGGAGAGCCGCCATTGAATTTGCAGGTTACCTGTTGTTGGCCGACTTTCAAACCGCGTTTAATATGATTTACAATTTTGATGCCAATGACCCGAGTTGATTTGTTTAGCATCAAGATTCGATCAGCCAATTGCATCCGCATGAAAGGTGAATTGTCGATTCACGATTGCATCTGTTCACATTTCGAATATGAATATATTGTTATTATTTTATTTTTATAGCGATCGTAACAAGTCTATTACCTTCAATCATAATTCTTGACACTTTGTTATTACGAAAAAGAAATCTTTTTGGCGCCAGAGAAAGGCTTTCTGGCTTAAAATACACAGAGAATGATATTTCCATTCCAGAGATATGAAGGGAAGGAGGTGATTATTCAGATAAAATAAATAAAAAATATAGAATAAATTTTTTTACAGACATTTGAACAATTTTCTAATTAATAAAATAAATATGTTATTGAAATTATTTAATGCATTATTTTAACTATACCAAATTCAGTTTAATATAGAAATATAGCAGATAAAATAGTCCGATGACTTGAATAAATCAAGTAAATGGTTGCGCGAAAAGAATGATTTTGCTGAAGCATCTAAAAATTTAGCTAAATACAGATCTGAAAATAATTTTGTGAACCATTAAAGTAATTACATAGAACACTTAAACTGGTTTTTTTAGAGTGTCTACATTTTTTGCAACATTGCTCGTCGTTGACAACTTGAAATTCCTAAGTAATTATTTTGATGACTCAACAAAATTATTTTCAGATCTGTATTTGACTAAATTTTAGATACCTCATTAAAATAATTTCTTTTCGTGTAATTATAATGCATATTAATAAATTTAAATTCAATTTTTTTGAGAACAGAATTTTATATAAAAAAAATTATTCTACTTTCGACCTACTTTCATATGAAATATCACTTCCTGTTAGGTTTGCCACAATTTCTGGAATATTCTGTCTTTTCAATATTGCCACACGTGAAATACCACACACGATAGGCGCGTTACATCAAAGAGATACTTTATCTAAAGAAGATAATTAATTATCCACAAAATATCGAGATAACCATTTTATTTGTCATGATACCCAGATATGATACAGGAGATTTGCAAGCAGGGTAATATTTTCTCTTTATACCTTACGGTCATATTGATCTCAGCCTAGATACGATACTGTTTGCCGAAATTATTACGCCTCTCCGTTTTGGCACCTACCAACAATATACCGAAACCGGACAGGTACTTTACGGCCGAACGCCCTGGAGAATATCATCTCGCTCGTGATGGACGTCGATTTTCGAGCTTGAGTACTTTACAATCCACTAATAATACCACTTGCGAACCGATCGTATCGCAAATCAACTGCAGGGCACAGCACCGCCTGCAACCAGCCATATATTGGATCACGCACTTCCGTCCATTTCGTCGAGAGCGGATTAAAAAACGATGATCGATACATTGTGCCGAATGCCCGGAAGAAACGCACGCCCGATTCTGAAACCCGTTTTTTCGAACAGAGAGAAACCTGACATTGCGCGACGCTTTATTGATTTAACGTAGAAGACCGCACAAAATTAAAGCCTAAAGTGATCGGAATGAACATGCACATGAATACCATACAATACTTTGCTGCACGCTATGCTCGAACTGTGGTAATGACATGAACGTAAAGTTAACGAAAGATAAAATATTCATAATTTAAGAAAGAAAGAGGAAAATGTTATCAATATCTTTTGTCTAGTAATTTCAAGTAGAACAAGTCATAACATCAAAATGATATTAAAATGAATCGGAGATGATTGAAAAATGATCTTTAATGATTATTTTAAAATCATTTTGACATCATAATGACTTGTTGTTTTGCTTGGGACGTTTCGCGATCTCTGTTCGTAAGACCCAGAAACTCATTGAAGATGAACGCGATAAATACTGCTTTATTGTGTCATATATTTATACTTTGTTATTTAATATGAAAGTACGATCATAATTTGAGTAACGACCGTTTTTCTCTGATTTGATCTGAGCGTGACCAAAACTGGTGAATGGGCGTGAGATATCGGCGGCAATAAACAGATTGTTTGGAGAATTTAAACCAATCGAATTACGGACTCTGCGCGAAGGGCGCGATTTATGGTCCAATTATTTGTATTCACCAATTAAGTTCAATACGTCGCGGGCGAAATTCGAAAGGAAGGCGCGCATACATATTGTACATATGCAACAAATAAAGCCATGCACAGATCCCGTTGCGTCGAAATTTTAAAGGTATATAAATTAGATCAACATCTCTCGTCTGAGATTCGAGAGAGCCTCCGCAGCGAAACTGTATGTGATGAATCTGCCATCGAGCACATCATTCAACTTTCCAGCCGAGTCTAACATGAGAAATGAAAGTGTGTTTTCGGGACGACGAATAAGGATCGGAAATACATTTCTTCTCTCACTTTTCTATCAAAAATTCAAAAAATTGACATGCTATTTTATATAGAATAGTAAAAGTTAATCTTGCAATATTCAAACGATACCTTTTTATTTAAAAAATGTAATCGCGTGATATTGTGTTTCAAATTTTACGTTAATAATGCCTATTTCTATCAATGTAGGTTAAATTTAATTTCAGTTCAACTTATTCTTCATCTTTTTCCAATTCTATAGGATTAGAAAAAAAGGAAGGGTTAGTTGAGTCGAAATTAAAGTTAATCTACATTGATGGAAACAGGATCATCTCTTTTATCTAATAAGCAGTGTATTATACACACATAAATATGTTTTAGTACTTATCTCTCACTAATTCATGGGCAAGTGGCACGATGCAATATCCAAGTATTCTCAAGAAATTTACATCGAAAGTTGGAACTTTTAATTAACTTTAGAATAATTGTTATTCGTATAGTTGCGTTGAAATAATTCCTAATTAATAAAATAATCATTTTTCTATAATAATGATTAGGCATTCACTTAAATGCACGTTTTGTAAAAATTTACACGTAAAAAAGGCGCATGAGAAACTTTAGACGTAAATTTCTCGCAAATATGCACTTAAATATTATGTAACTTGTTTATGAATTAGTTTAGTAAATACTAAAACATATTTAAAGTTAGGCAAAGTCCATATGTACACTTGGTTCTCTCCTGAGTTACGACTAGTAAAACAGACTGACGATCGTGTCCCCGGTGAAGTTACTGGACAGAAGTTACGATTTGAAGAACGCGAAGAGGCGGTGAAAGAGTTTCAGAAACTCGCGGTACTCGTCTAGAATGTCCAGTTTATTCAGCAGATATTAATAGTGGTATGATAGAATTGGACATTAGACACCTCGACCGTTTTGACAATCCAACTTAATAGACACGACACTTTGATTGCCAACCGTTAGAGAGAAGGCCCTTCAGAATCCTTCGCCTATTCGATAGCCAAGTCTTCGGTCTCCAAGTCTGGTTTATTTCTCCACTTTGATTTTAGTCAACCGAGATTTCGCATCGCGGCTTCCTCTCCTCGCGGTAGGTGCAAACAAGTCGTTTCTATGCTCGAACGATCACCTACGAACTACACCTACCTACCTATCTGCCTCTTTGGGAGCCGCACGAAATCGTTTCCGGCGCGTCTCGAGGCGCGCTATGTAAACCATACATGATATACGTGACTGTTTAAATACACCCAAGAACTGTCTAAATACACCTGCGCATGGGAGCGAAGGAGGTGACGCGAGACAGGAATAATATTTATTGGCCAGTTCCATGATTTGACAGACTACTTGAAACGGTTGTAGCGAAGAATCCGGAAAGCGTGCCATTGTTTCCTTTCACGTCGAATCTCGTTCCACTTTTAAATAATTCACCACCGTTAACTTTTAAGACGATCAAACCGCGTCTCAACATACGCAAGGTAAAACGATTCAAGTACAAAGTGACGTACTTACGCGCTAAAGCTGTCTTGTTCATTACGCTTTTTTTTTCCCGCCTCGCCTTTATCAGAGGTCGCATCTTCAGTCGACAGGAGAGTCACCGTGAAAAACGCATCTCCTCACCGCCTACGTGCAACAATCGCTCCAGACATGTGCGAAAGGTTTGAGAACTGTTTATTCAATCTCGCACGCGAGTTTGCAGGACCACGTCCCTATATGCCGTCATCATCGACGCTTATGCTCGCACACTAAATTATAATGCATCGCCCCGGCGGATTGCACCCTTAACTCGCATACACACGTAAGTATGCAAATGAAACGGGAACGTAATATTTAACGGTCAGCCAGGAATCGGTGGCAATGAACCTCAGATCGGGATCTCGCAGTCCTCAGGCGACCTTGGCTGATCGTTTCGGCACGTCCGATAAACCGATCTTAGTGCAATCCATCCATCGATCACCGTAGTGATTGTAGATATCAGACACGGTTATCTCGCAGCGGCGCCACTTTGCCGAGGCGTCTCATTTTAGCGTCGATAAATACCGGAGTCGACCGCCCGCCAGCCGCGGCTTCCGTGTAACAAGGCAACAAATTTTGCGGACCAAACTGCTCTCTCTCTCGCGATTTTTTAAATTTCTTCGATTTTCTTTTGCAGGGAGCGAGAACGGCCGGCGGCATATTAAATAAAGTGTGCAATATACGGAATAAAATCAATGGTATATATAAGATACTTCAGAATATAAATTCTCCAAGTTTAAAGTCACATTCCTTCGCAGTGTCTCTCTTTTAAAATAAAATAAAAGTACTTTTGCACGTAAAATAATTTCTTTGACATAAAAATGATCCATTATGTTTTACTTTGATAGTTAATATTTTATTCTTTTTTATAGAACGCACGTTAAATGTTCGTTAAAGATTTATAGTCGTACATGAAATGACAACAATTCTATTCGAATTTCTTCTGTATAAAAAGTGTCTAATCAAGATCGAAATCGTATCTATTCATAGTCGATATTCTAATGACAAGCTGGGCAACATCGCAGACGTTCATAATTGTGTGAAAGTTATCCAAGAACACCGATAAACGTATATCTGCGTCGAAAGGAAAAATATCTGTTTATCTGTGCAGAAACTTACATTCGACGTCATCAGAAAATCGACAGAAAAATTGGCGGATGTGAAGAAGCGCGGTAACATAATCGCAAGTCCTGAGAATACACGTAGCTGCGTCAACATTGCACATATTTGTCGGCAAATAGAGATTCCCAGGAAGCCCTTTCTTATTTTCTGTTAAGCGAAACTTCTGACGTTCGCAACTTCTTGCTTTTTCCTATTTACGACGTCATAAAAGGCATATTTATGAGTTGATATATGAATGTATATCTCTTTAGTTTGTTCGAAAGTATGCTGAAGACAAATGGCAACAAAATTGTGTTGCTTGAAAAGAAAGTATTGCTCTATATATATTATTTGCAGTTTACATCACTAAACACTCCTGAGATGAATACAGTATTACAGATGTCGGTGATTTCTCATTGGCCTTTTTATTACAATAAATCTATTGTGTATCTATGCGAATATTTGAGGTCTCAAATGTACTATCTTGATTTGTGGTACGATTGCGAGCATACAAATAGAGAGAAGCATCGTTGCGAATAAAATAAATGTGCCTGAATAAGAAAAATAAAACAGATTGTATTCTTAATGATTTATTTGGAAATGTCGACCTTTGTATTAAGAATATACGAACTTTATCTTTTATCGCCAGCTACTTTTAATCTGTACTTTTAATTCGATCCTCTATGGATTTTTATCCATTATATTTATACATTATCTTACCATTCTATTATTAAGTATTATCAAGTAACAGAGAAGATCTTTTCATATCATTTGGCAAAAATATATTTCTAAAAATTGTTTTATAATAATAAAAATATATATATATCGAGATACTATATCCAGAACACTAATTCAGCTTATTTTAATTTTTGGTAGATTTACATTTGTGAAAAATATTAAAAATCAATAAATATGGATTATTTGACACTACCCTTCATCCATTAAGATTCTCTCTCTATCTCGCGAGATCAACTAAAAGAGCTAATAATTTGATAAGCGTCGCTGCCGCAGCACTTATTCATCGTTATACGTCGACAGCCAAACATGAAAAGGGCGCACTTGTAAATTATTCTGGGAACCACTTATGTGCATGGTCCTCGTTTATGAAGTTAACACGATGAAGTTTGGTGATACTGTCCGCTGGCTTGGATCTTGGAGCAAGCGATTTATTTTGATCGATGGCGATTTTTTCGCGGCGCGAATTTAATGGCCAGACACGCTGACTCGACACCCTCGACTCCTCTCATCTTGTTTCGCTCCTGAAATCTCATAAGACGACAAAGTATGCCGTCATTCCGTTTAACTGTATGTAATTGGGCAAACACCGTAAACGTATGACGACAGAAAATAAGTTTGATGCAGAGGATGCCCAAGGAACGAACATTATAGAGGAACCGTATTATTTTATGGTGTTATTATTTTGCAGGCACTCTGCGCACTTCTTCATTTTTGCGTCTCGTTCATCTTATTACAGGCGCGGTAATTTCTTCGATATAAAGTAAGAACACTGTCGCGCATTATCATTACGCATTGAATGATAATGTGTACGGGCAAAGATATTATACAAACAAAAGGTTGCTCATCAAACATCGATTCCCATGAATATTTTCTATTGAAAAGCGATAATCATCATGTAAAAACATGATAATTACAATTGTATTGTAAAATGATCATTAACCTTTCTCACTTAATCTATTTGTACATGAATAATGTAAAAGGAAATTAAAGACTTTTGCAGATCAAATCTTTTTTTGTAAGATATTTCACATGTCATTCATATGTTCTATCCAAAATATTTTTTTCTATTTTTAGGAACTTAAAACAAAAATATAATTTACGTAAGTAAAAATACAGTCGAAATAATATAGAATAATTAAATGTCAAGTTTTCAAAGAGTGAATTTTCTCATAAAATTAAATTATCTTAATTGAAAAATTTATTAGTTAATTGATTTGAATCAAGCGACTCGTTGTTTACTTCTAAATTATAACCCTCTTTATTCAAGGAGATTTGTGCAATCATTCTTACGTTATTACATCTTATAATAGTCTCGTGTCCATGATCTTAACGTTGACACTAATGAAGAAGACTTGAGTAGTCAAGATTGACTATGACTGATTATTTTAATACTTCCTAATTTGATCTGCAAGAAGACCTTCGAGTGCATATTTGTTTAAATTTTTGCGCTCGTTAGTGGTTACATCGCACGTAGAAAATAAGAAAAAGAAAGCTAAACAGGGGTTACGAAGGTGTGCTTATGGCTAAAGATCAGTCTCTAATCGGTTAACCGAAGACTGCGTTCTACAAGTGCACGCTTCAGGAGTAATTACGGTAGATCGTTGTTCATTAAAAGTAACATTGGATCGCTTTTAATCGCAGGCAGCTTCCTACAAGCTATTACATGTTACTCGAAGCTTCGGCTCAATCTCGACGTCTACAGATTCTAACGATCACAGAATAATTGTATGCCCAACGGCAAAATAATTACTACAACGTTTAAAGAAAAATTGAGAAGTCAAAAGTATCTACAAAACATATTTAATTTAATTATTTCGCGACTTTGAGTTCTATATCTAGAAAACTACCCTGTTTTCATAGTAAACTTTTATGTCTCGAATACTTGTATGTTTTGGATATTAAATAATAATTAATCCAAAAACAGTTCCTTAAGATGTTTTATATTTCAGCAGCAAAAAATATGAATCATTCATCGTAAAATATTGTTTAGATACAGTTTAATATATTTTTCTTTTTTAATAATTAATAATTAAAAATTTTGATTCTTTACAATGATCCTTTAAATACAAAATTCTATTAAAAGCACATAATAAATAAAAAAATAGTTGTATCTATAATTATATTAATTAAAATTTTTATTTTTTATAAATACTGTATTAAGCATTTAATAATGATATATCAATCACAGAGTTAAATACGTTGAAATGGAAAATAAAACAATTACATATTTTAACGAAGTGCGTTAAAAGAAAGTACATTTTGAATGAACATATAAAAATTTTTAAAACACCGACGAACAATGCATGACGATAAAGAGTTTGGGAACCCCTGAATCCGATAGCATCGCTTTCACGGCTCGCGTTTACCAAGTTCATCTTAGATCCAAAGGCGTACATCAATCTTTGCGAACTTCTATGCCTCGATCGCGTCCTGAGTAAATCCGCGCCGATCATCAATTTCCCATAACCGCCGGCTTAAACGTCCATCTGTATAGATACACGAGTGTACGCATGCTGTGCGTATATCCAAGAATCTCTCTCGAATCGCTCATGCCGCCTTTGTACCGCGTCCGGCTAATTTGTAATGGAGATGGAAGCTGCGGAGATACGCGCAGCGTGCACTGTATCGTGATGCATCATTGATCGTATTCGACTTGAACGTTCAGGGAATAGTCGAGGCAACTCCAATGTCAATTGCGCCGTTTAAATCACATCTGATTTTTTCATCGCAAGTTAATCGAACAATAATTCGTAAAGTATCCCGTTACAGTGTAAATTAATTTTGAATAATATCTACTTACGGCAAAACAACTCTCATTCTTTTGTGATAAATATGTGTACACTAAAAAAATGATGTTGTATCAACAGCGTTATTTTAACTAAAAATATAATTTTGTTAGTTTAATGACACATGATTTAATGGAACAAATACATCATGCTTTTGTTTTAATAAAGTTTTATCTGTTTCATTAATACTACTGTTGTTATATAAATCAACAAGATTATTTTCAATTAAAATAATAATACTGTCGATATCATTTTTTTTAGTGATATATTTCTTTCAACATTCTCGTTCTCTCTTCGAAGAAATCGAGATACATTGGGTATTTTTAATCGTTCTCGCCGATAAGCACGTGACATTGCGCTGCAGTTATCGCTAATAATAAAGTAACGTCATCTCGCTGCAAATATAGTGATAAACAAGAGTTAAATCCTGATACTTCGTGGGGTCACTTTGGAATTTCACTTGATAATCGTTGTCGCGGATAAATTTGAATTTGGCCAAGAAATACTCGCGTAACTTTTAGGTAATCTCAGAATGGAGAGACATCGCGATTATATCAAGTTGGACACAACCCATATAAGGTCGCCGGCAGTTACAAGGAAATCAATGCTTAGCCATCGCTACGCTGATGGCCAAGCTTCTGTCAACCAGAAGTTGGCTGACTAACGACGGCCAAAGTTTTGTCAGCCAGTACTGAGCCATCATTGATAAATAACTGGCTAAAAAACTTATAGACCAGTACCATGTGCTAGTATTGGGCCTAAGTTATATCATCCAGTACTTAGCCGCAAATGTAGGTGATTTAATTGTGGCACCCATTCATGAATCATTAAAGAAAATTTAAAATTTAAACTTTCTTTAGAGACTCATGAATAAATATCATAATTAAATTTAACAAAAAATACATGCTGTCCCAAGTTACCTGCACTGTCATTTACGGTACTGCACCAGTAATTTGTTATTACTGCACCAATACCTGAACTATGTCAATCAATAATAGCCTAGCATGATTATAAAACTCTATATAAGAAGATTTAAGAATTAGATGTATATAGAGAATCTCTGTAAAGTAACTGGAGTTAGAAATTTATACTTTATAAAAATGAATGTTATATACATATGAAACAGTGTAATGACAGGTTGATATATTTAACAATACATATTTATATTTACCAATTTTTAATAAAAATTTTCTCATTTTATCTTAATTATTAATTAAAACACGTGCACTTTTTATGAAATAATTTTTTATTCAAAAGTTCTAAATCGCCCCCCGCCAAAAACTTTTTGTATTATTTACCTACTTTCAAATATAGAAAAATCTTAAAATATTTTCATTTGATTAAAAAATACGTGTAACACATCCTTAACTCTTGAGATAATGATCAAGTAGGACGAGAGAGGAGCGCGGCAGATGACGATGTAAGATAAGAGACAGGATTTAATTACGAATATCGGTCGCGAAGAGTCGTCGCGCGTGAGAGAGAAAGAGAAAGAAAATTCAGGTGAAAACCCGTTTAAATGGATTCCTTGACCGCGAGTTTACTTGTTCGGGACCTCGGATAATATCGCCGAGAGAGCGTCAACGCGCGCCTGATATAATTGATCGCGGGAACACATTCGTGGAATGTCGGCGAGCATTAATTACACGTCGGGCATCTTTGATCCTCCTGTGTAAGGATACGTAGATATCGATAACCGCGACGAATACTTCGAATGCCGTAATGAGGATAATTACCAGGTGTGACGTTACCCGAACTAATAATAATCGAAATAATTAGTCGCGTCTCTCGATAAAATAAGCGCGAAAGTACCTCGCGAAAGTATGTCGAGCAATTATCGGAGTTTAGCGTAAATATCTGGCATCGAGTATCACAAGTGCGATTTCATTTGGATAATATGACAGATACTCAAATTTATGATCGATATAGCTGACCTCAAAAGTAAAGAGAAATTATCCAGTCAAAACCGTCACTCAAAAATCTAACGTGTAGTTAACTATTTTTTGTAACATGAATAATTTAACGTATAATTAATTTAAATGAAAGAGAGTTAAATTAGGAGTTATTAGGTGAAGTTGATGACCTTGATTTAACCCGTCATCTGTAATTATATTTCTATTTCCTCTGTGTATAATCTGAATCTTTATATTATCCAATATTTTTCAAGTTTATTCAAATTCTTTTACTATTTTAGACTTTCAAAAAATGGACAAAAATTCAGAATTGTTCAACATCTCTATTATGAAGATCTCACTAATATTTTAGGATAAGGAATTGACTCTGTTCTCCTTTATTTCGGAGAAAAAGGGTAAAATTTTGCTAAAAAAGATCTAGAAGACAGATGGAGGATTAAATCTAAATAAAATGTAAATTAAAATAAAAAATTCTATGGTTAAATCTTCAATATAATTCTTGGAGAATTTGATTTAAATATATTTGATTTAATATTATGATTAAAATTTTAATATAATGATTAAAATATTAACGAAAGTATATTATGTGACAAGAACAATTCATGATGATTTTGGAAATTAACGATGATTTTCTACATGACATCATTTATTAGCAGACAGGCCTAACAACATAGAACCGTCGTAAATCTATCCTGTCGCATGTAAGAACATCGTGGTACTTAAAAACGCTCGACAATTCCTGAAGACAGTTGTCATCGTAATTGCTGCACCAGGAAGCGCGACAAAATGGAAGAAAAAACCCTCTCTCTCTCTCTCTCTCTCTCTCTCTCTCTCAGATGACGGTCTTTTAGCGACTTAGAGTGCTGTATGCCACGGTGTCGTGAATGACAGTGCTCGACTTGTTCATGCGGACTCTGAAAGCGAACTCGGCTGCATTAAAGTACTCGGCGCTAATGGCGGAAGCGAGACGATTACAAATGCAGGCGATTATTGCATCCGCAAGCACACGCGTGTGTGCGTTTATACCTGTTTAGGGTGCTTGCAATGCGACGTATTTGCGCGATCTTACACAGTAGAGAACTAAAAATACCAGCAAAATTATCTGTCTCGATGATGCGTGCCAAGATCCTTCGCGTCACACTCGATTGTCGTCTCTAACATTTTCCTATCATACTCTCTACTTTACACGTCTATATTCCATGAACGAGAAATGCTCTTACGCTATTCGAGAGACGAGTGTTTGACTTTGCTTCTGCTCTAACTTCTGTCAATTCTAGAATTCAGAAGTACAGGTTCTGCAACGGCAACCTCCTTTCGTGCTACTTTAGAAAGGATCTTCCAATAAACAATTTTGCCAATAAATTCATTTTTTATTTTATCACAAGCCGAACTTTGATCTATTTCCAATTTTTTTTAGTATAGTAACTCTTATTATGAACAAGTGTTTCACATTTTATTTTTTATTTTTAATTCTTCATGTGTATATTCTTCGCATAAGTAAAACTTCACTCTCAGACCTTACCTTTATTTCCTTGTTAAAATTTTATTAAGTAAAAGTTTTAACACTTAGATTAAAAACTATTTGGTATTAGAGATGTTAAAAAGGAACTTTAATTTATTGTTTAAAACATAGAATAGTAAAAAAATTTGAGCTGAATAGAAAATTCAGGTTTTTTCAAATGGTGAAAAAAAATCAGATTGCAGACGGACGGTTAGTAATATTTTGTAACTTAACCTTTCCATAATTATAAATTTATAATCATAACGACCTCAATGATTTAAACGAAAGTTACCGCATCTGCATCATTGCGCAATTTCCAAGCCGATTGCCTCCAAGTGTTTTACCTCGTCAGTGAAATCATTTTCCAACGAACCGTAAATCGTTCTCACGCACGTAGGCCAGACTCACTAAGAATATTCGTGCTCCAAGGATTAGGAATTACCCTACTCGGTCATTATCCTCGAGGCATACCACGGTCCTCCTATATGCACACTCGCTGCTCATCGTCCACGAGCACTTTGCGGCATCATCATCACGTAAAACGTCACGAATACACGACTCATGTACATGGTTCGCCACGGCTATTACTATTCGGTAATGGATACGTACTGCAGGTGGAGAAACGGGTGAAGATCGCACATTTTTCGGCAAGGACATTTAAAAGGACTTCATCAAGCCAAGACCTTCCATCGAACTAAAAAATTCTGATCATCTACATTTATTGATCATAAAAATTTGAACTTTTCAAATATATTGATTACCCCAGAGAACCTTACGATGATAATTCGTTTCTTTCAATAAGTGGATAACCTGCAGCGAATACGAAGACTGCAACTGTTGGGGCTAACCGATCGTGGACGCATTTTTAAGCACGTCGACGCGTACAGTATCGAGACACGAACAAGCCGACTACTTGCGTAGCGGGAAGCTATGCGGCAACGTACAGCAGGTCCTTGTGGCACGAAAAAAAAGGGAGACACTCAGATTTATCACCTCCAAGCACAGCTCTAATCGCCGGTGCACTGCAGGCCCGCGTTCCACGTAATATATTAGCATCCGTCACGAGAAGAAAACGACTTATTCCACCCGAACTGAAAACTCACGGAGGCAAGGGTTAAGCTGCTGATTTTCGATTTGCGAGACGTAAGCTATTAAAATTTACGTGGTGGATTTAACATGGCTTTCGACATGTGCGGTTAACATAAATAACCATTTGTGTAAAGTCAATTACATGTCTTCGCGCAAAACGTGAAAATAAAACTGCAAAAATCTTAAATGTATATGATGTTGATACTCGATGTACCACCCTGGATGTTTCTAATAAACTAGCGGCCATCATTATAGTTAGCTTAAAGTCCTCACCATGACATAATTCGCGGTTGATTATATGTAACCGTTGGCGAAGATTCTGTGGTTTTGTTACTAGGAGCGAGGCAATTCAAGCTTAGCGTCAGCTTCTCTTAACAACCACAATAGCCTTTTGTTAATTTATCATAAATTAGGAAACCGCAATATATTATTAAACAATCATGGTAATGATTATGTTTATAATTACATCATCATATGACAAAGTTGAAATACGTTTAAAAAAATTGGAACAGAAAAATGTAAATAAAAATTCTTATATATTTCTGAAAAGTTCTTCCTAATTGAGCATCAATTTATTTACAATTAAGAATTTATAATCATAAATTACGTTATGTAAGTAAATTACTGTGACTGCAAAAAAAAAAGACTTTTTTGACCTTTAAAATAATACTTAAATTAAGATATGACAAACAACCAAATGATTTTTGATATTTTATGATTACGATATTAGTGTCACTTAACGTTACGTAAGAAGACTTTTGACTTTTAGATTGCAGTGAAATTCGCTAGAAAGTAATAAAATATAATGCTTCAAGATATCTTGAGCCATGTAAAGTTAATCAGAATATATTACACTACTGGTTTAACTCATTAACGATTTATTTATTGAAAAGGCCATATGTTGCCTGGCTATAATCATCTGGGTTGATGTCCCATTAAGATCATCAAGTTTCATTAAGTCAGAGATCCAATTAATCAATGAATCAAATCATACGAAATAATAGCGTTGCGTCCGAAATCGAATATCTCATTCTGTTACAAATCGTCAATATTGCTTGTCTGCTGGACAGTTTAACTTATCGAGCGACGTTAGTTGTAAGTAACTTTCATCTCCTCCAAAATGTCTATTAATAATTTGTCGGATCACATGTTGTCTTCGTTTCTTGAGCGACTTAAAACGATTTCACCGTGCGGTTTTAACGATTAAATTATCGAGTACATTGCAAGTCGTTTGGATCGCCAAGTAACGGCAGAATTATAATTGTAATCATTCTTGTAATTATGCGAATTACTATTTCACCGTTCTCCTGAATCCTTACGGAGACTCATCTTTCATACTTGAGGTTAATTCGCTCAATTCAGCGATATATGTGACGTAATAGACGGTAGTGCCTACTTCTACTAGGTGAACGTGTAAATCTGAAGTCTCCGTTATTTTTGTCAGGTGGATAGTAAGACGTAGTCGTCGAGATCTCTACAGAATTTCGCGAGAGACTGGGAAATCCAGATATATTGCGCTAACAAGATACTGAAAACGAGTCAGTACACGTGCTCGTAGAAAAGCGTTTAAGGTAAGGTGATCAATTCTTTGAGAAAGGAAAAAGGAACATTAAAAAGAATTCAGTATTAATTGTTGCTATTAAATTTTAATAAACATTTTTTTAATTGTTGTTAATGAAACACATGAACAATATTAAGTATTATATTTGTTAAACAATATTTAATGTATAATATAACATAAAATCACAACAAAAATTATATCAAGTTATGAGATCACATTTTATTTTTGTAAATTATTATTTTATTTTTGTACTGAACGTATTTTATGAATAATATCTGAGTTTTTTAATGAAGAATAATAAAAAATTCTTCACATATTAATTGAAAATTATATTTAACACTTATTATTTTCACATTTGAAGGAGGGAAAATTCATAATATATATATATCATATCCTTAATTTTAGATAAAATATGTGATGCATTGTAAAGTGAAAAGTTAATTTGAGACAATTTTTTTTCTAAACTATTCGCAAGTTTATCATATTTATATTGTAATTATTTTACAATTAACTTTATAATAAAAAAAATAGTCTCACATCTTTTGTGTTTTTTATCTGCCAACACTTTAATTAATTCTAAATTCCTTTTTAACACAATTGAAATTTTAAATTTTAACAAATATAAATATAAATGATTAAATTAAATCTGAACGAAATTACGATATTATTAATATTAATAATATTTAATAATATTAATTATTATAACAGCATTATTAATATTAATCATATTAGGAGTATTAACACCAACATTATTAAAAATTGTTTAGGTAATAAAATCCAAGCAGTGTTTCTATATATCCTATAATGGATTAATGTGTTACGTAATTAATGTAATAAGATTCAAGTGTTAATTATACTAATTTTTTATTAGAACATATCTCGAGAGAGTGCGATAAATATCCGGTTTTTAAAAAATTTTATCACAGCGTGATAATTAAATCGCTATAAAGACGCGAAAGCGAATTCAAAGAATCATTGTAAGTTTACAAATCGATAAAATCGTTTGATATATGTATACAGTATAGAATGCCGTATGACAAATATACACAGGTATGTGTACATCAATATTAATAATTTCCATAGAAATTTAAACCTCGCACAGGAATGCAGATAAACGAGGTTTATAGGAATAACGGAAATATAAATATAAATCTTACGTAAATAATATCCAAGTTGTGTAAGATTATTGATGTCAACAGGATATAATATCATGCAAAAATAATATTTTCTCTAAAAATTAACATTTCCGGATTACAGATTAAACTCTTTCGTACGCTAACAATTAAATTTCTTACATGCGTTTCTAAAAATTAATAAGGAAATAATATGATAAATGAGTAACGTCGAAACTACAATTCGAATCCGAGCAATTGCTTATTGAAACTTAAATGACCCTTCGTGCTTTCGGAAAATTTGCTGAATCTTGTTTGCAGGTGCATGACAGACCTTGTAATTCGCCCATAGTACATACAATCAAATTATATGATTCTGACGGAAGAGAGTTCGACGAGCTGCGAGAGCCCTCATTTCCTTCGACTGACACCGTCTTCTCTCTGTACTTTTACCGTCTTAAATTGCCCAGTTGAAATCACTTATCTTGTATTTAGTAATCCTTTCCGTGTTTTTACAGAGAGGTGTCAAAACTCGCACAAAACCGGGGCACGAAGAGGCGGACGTTTGTCATCCCAACAGCGGCAATTTAACGGCAACGACCGCGTGTAAATGAGGGTCGATTCCTTGGATAAAAAGGAACGCCCATCAAAAAGTGCAGCAGCACACTCATGTTATTCAAATGTGTTGCGAACCCGAAGCGACGTCGATGATGATGAGTACATGCACAATCGTCACGATAACGCGAGGTCGGGATTATGCACGTTCCAATGCGCTGATTCTTTTATGGAGGCGTTATTACGTTCCTCTTGTCATTTGCTAATGGAACCCACACGATAACGGACGGTACTTTCCACAATGCGACAACTGGTACCTGGTTTCGGTATCAACCGCTTGACCGTTACGTTTCGTCCGCCAAAATGCGAAGGAAAGCAAAGATAGAACGTGATTTGCGTGCAAGAATCCCATACTAATTATATATGGAAAGTTGAGTTCCGGAAATGAGTTAATTTTTACATATAATGTTGTTTATTATGTGGTGAACAAAAAATAGATTAAGGCTTAATAATAAATAACTTTTCATGTTAATGTTAAGTAAAGATACTCTACAAGCACATTTTTCTGCAAGATACACTAACAACTATCCATTATATTTAAGTTATATTTGTTACATCTTTTTTTTGTTCATCACATTATAATATATAAATTATAAATAAAAACTAACTCATTTTTTTTCTCCGAGATTCAATTTTCATAATTAGTCCTTTGAACAATTGCAGAAAAAATTAAGATAAAAAAATAAAGCTGAAACAATTTTTGTTATCACAATTGATAAACAATTTTCGATTAGCATTCAAATCACTTATAACATTAATGTAACAGAGAGTTACAATTAAGTAACAAGTACAATTAAGTCTCTCGGAGCAATTTTAACGAAATAGTTTTTAGTCTTCTAAATGTCTTTTGAATGTTAAAGATAAACTTTTTAAGAACTCGTTCGTAATTCGATTCTCTCGGAGGGTTCGATTAAGACATACCTGATCGTCATGACCTAGACTTTTACGAGCCAAAAGATTTATGATCGATCGGAACCTTCGACTTTCACATCGTTACATTTCTCACATATGACCGAAGTGATAGGCACATCTTTCGAATTGAACCAGTGGTCCACCCATAAGATGGAATTGAAAAGTCGACGCAAATATCATTAATAGGGTAGTTCTAATATTCTACAATCAATAAACTGCCAATAACACATTATAGGAAAAAAATAATAATAAAGACATTAAATAGCGATTAGTTAAAAACAATGAGTTCGATTGTACTGATATAACATTCATAATGTCGTTAGTGAAAAATTTTTTATCACGTTTTATTTCATTAGACGCGTAAATATATATATATATATATATATATATATATAATTCAACACAAAGTTCATAGAATACATGTTTCATAATGATTTATAATTGTGATCGTAATTTGTATTTATTCGTTACAGAATAAATGCAAATTATACGCGAATTAAATTTATAAGAATAATCAATACAGAGCTGCCTTAATTAGACTGGAAAATTTGGAAAATTAATTAAAAATTAAATTAAAATTAATTAATTAAAAATTATTTTTTAAGTTTATCGCATAATCCCGCGATAAAAATTATTTATTAAATTAAAATGAAATTATTTAATATCTGGCTCTCGAATGATTTTTCAACGATTGTTTGACTCCCATTCTCGTTGAGTCACGGTGAATTTAACTTATGTCAACGCAAGTATTTTAATGAGACAAAGAATATTTTAGGGATGCCATTCAGCTGAATTGTACGAAGTGTCTCAAGTTGTCCACTCCAATTATAACATACTTGTACAACTCAAGTTATGTGAGAAGGATGATCAGTTTTAATTATTTTGACATTAAAAATATGTAACTCAAATGATTCAATTCGCACTCATAACAGAAAAATACTGAAAATAATAAAATATGACTGTCATTGATTTTGACTATCCCATATAACAGTTCAATACAAAGTTAAGCAAAAAACATGCCTACCTGATATTGTTCTACTTCTGCCTTCGAAAACGTAGAAGAATCGTTATTGTAAGTTTTGCGGAAAAAGAAGAAATAAAAGTACATTCGATTGTGAAGAGATCAAAGGAGGGAAGAAAAATCAGAAAAGCGTCGGACCATCATATGTGTGGCACTCAAGTGAAGAAATATTTATACATTTACGATGCAATGCTGCAGGCGAATATCCGATTTGCGTTGTGCATTGATCACACAACACGCAGCCGTAACTAGAAACGCCGATGAAAGTGAATAATGCGAATCTCAACCGCCAATTTATTATTCCACCGTAACGCGAACGATACGCTGGACAAACAAACGTTATACCGCAGGTTGAATCTAACTGTGTCGATGAGAGTTTTGTCTTTTGATTATAATACGAAGAAGATATATACGAAGTCTTGTTAAAGGTCAGATCTAATGAGGTATACGGAAGTATTATGCTTCAACGTTAATTCGGAATTTTCTGCAATGCATTATGTTATTATCATAGTTACATTTAATTTAGTATTTAAAATAAATCTATATAATCATCAAAAATGATTTCGTATATTTTATATATAAAACATATCAACAAAATATTATATTTGTTAAAAAAACAAGACCGTGTGTTAGTTAAATAAGTAACAAAGTTAAAGATCATCCTAACTTTAATTAAAAGTAACATAATTAAAATTGTAATTTCACCCTTTATAATGTGACTATTACATAACACTGTGTGTTACATTTCATTTATACTGTAGAATGCAAAATTATAACATTGATGTGATTATATTACTTTTAATTGGTGTCGACTAGAATAATCTTTAAATTTGCTCAACTCTTGCTTTTTTAATAAATGTAACGTTTTATTGATATGTTTTACATGTAAAATATACAAAATTAAATACCTTTTTGTAAACATATGTTAGGTTCATGTTAAATGCTAAATTAAATAGAATTACAATAATAATATTGTACATTGTAGAAAATTCCTAATTAATTAAATTACTGTCAGTTTGTGCTGACTGGGGTATAATTTTTGCAGAAAAAGAAGGTAACTCGGACGAGCGTAGAAGGTTATTAAAGATCACGGTTACATATTTTAGTCGTGGTATACATGCTTCGTTACATACAATATACAAGTACATCGTAGCGTGTTGCGTGTTACTGATCACGTCTTTTCCTTCCGTGCGATATGTTCGCGAATATTTTTCACGACATGCCGCACCTCCGAATTACGCAATGCGTTCAAGCGGATCGAACGAAAAGTCAGTTTTCCGCATCGTTAGCTATCCTCACTCGGGGCCCGCCAAATTAGCGCGGCTGGCAAAAGACCGGACCGCCTTTAGCGGAGAAGAGGACAAGTTGATTATCCGTAATTCAGCCATCGCAAAAATCCCATAACGACTTGCCCCTCAGAAAGACGCCTAGACCGCAACATCGGGCCGGCCACGCCGCCGATTATTATCCACAATTCTACCAATACAAGAATCTGCACCTTACGGAAACATAAAATGGAGATTTCCCCCTTCCTCCCTTTCTCTTCGCGTATCCGCGACCAATTATTCATAATCGACGACGACGATACTAACGGGCGCATTATGGAAATATACGATATCAACCCCTTGAGGGAAATCCGCGCACTCGGAAATACCTTCTCACGAAGAAATGTGCAACCCGTGCGCGATTGATCTCTCAGCTGTACCAGTGCATGAAAATTATATTAATCTTCTTGGTTTCCATAAAGACCTAAAGCTTCTATAACAACTTTATTTTAGTAATTTCTTGAAACATAAAAGTATGGATAGAGGAACCTCAGGCAATGCAAAAAGTTTTGGCATTCTAGCAATCAGTTTGAATGTCTTACGTAATTATTTTGAGTGTTTATGGTCCAACTAAATTATTTTCAGATTTGTAACTAAATTTAGATACTTCAGTAAAACTGTCCTTTTTTTCCAAGAGATTATAGAGATCCTGCACAACTCAAAATCTTAATATAATTGAACTCTTTTATTTTTTTATACTGCAAATACATATTTATATATTTACATTTTTTTTCTTTCTGTTGTCTACATCAGTCAAATACACAGAATATTATAAATAAGATAATAACGATATTACATTATATTAGTTTACACGATTATGTTTATCTTTTAAGCTAAAGATATAATTAAGTGTAAAAATATAATAAAAATAGGTTTATTATATTGAAATTAAAATATAATTCTTTTTTCCTAGTGTTTACGTAACAAAGAAATTTTAATTTAGGAAGAAAGCATTTAATTACTAATCTGAAATAAATAATTTAGACTATATAATAAATAATACAGCTCAATTTTAAGAGCAAAACTGGCAACCAAATGGACAGGTATTTTTCGCTTACCAATGTACAGCTATACGAGACTTGAAAAAACACATAATCGATATTGGATAGAACTTTAAGCTAATTTAGCTATATGTAGCAAGAGACTCTTTCTCGGTATGTGCAAAGTACACTCGTTATTGCAAGTAGACATCCGCTCGAATTATCATGCATGTCATGCAGGCATGCGTAACCGGAAAATAACTCGGTTTGCATAACTCTCGGTCAGATGTTTCCCCCAGGTCGAGGAACCGCCCAGAGAGATCCGGTGCTTCTCGTGCGTTTATTCTTCCCGAGAATCCGCGCGATCGTCGTCGACGATTTGCATCCTCGGCGTATCCATGGCGCGGTCGAAGCATTTGTTTTTCCTCGCTGTACGAGCGAACATGCGGCTCGTCTATTAGCCGTAAATCATAGCTCATGAAAGTGACTCGGGCGAGTAGTATACGATGAAAGTAACAGTTTACTTGCGCTTATGCGCGAACGTGTAAAGTGGAGCGTGCGAGCGAGATGTAGTAAAAGCATCATGTTCGGTCACTCATAAACGCGAACGAACCTCTTCAATTGAAACATCTCGTTTACACTTGTACGGAAATATATAGAAAGAAACATGGGCATAAATAAGAGATTTTTCTTTAAACTAATGTTAGCTTGCTTGATTTATATTTAGAGAAATGTATGTCAGAAATATTTTATACGTAGCTTAGCTAAAGCATTCATAAATTAAGCTACTTTCAAATATCTGTGGAAGAACTACTGTGAATTTATTTCTACGGCAAAGTGGCATTCTTGAAAATAATCCGTTAATAAAAAAATTGTTACTTTAAATCAATATTAGAAATTAAAATGCCTATAACGGTCGAAGCTGAATCTTAATGATTGCTTAAATAATTCTCTTTTTATAATATTGTATAATGACGGATTGTAGCGTCAAATCATTAAAATTGCTTGTCAATTTAATTCGCGATTACTAGAGTAGTTTGCGTTTATAGTCTGGAAAAACAATTGAATTATTTAAGCAATGAAGATCCATTATAGGCATTTAAGTTTCCATTAGTATTGATTATGTTCTCACATATACGGTCTAAAATAAAGATTCTTAATATTATTTCTTTAAAATGAAATTTGCAAAAATGATTATTGGATTCAGATCGTTCCATGCTCTCTTCGCGGTCTTCTCTCCATACCTCTCGATCCCATTTTCGAAATTGGAGGTCCTTCTACATCGTCGATCACAAGCATCGAAGTAATTTCCTGATTGGTACCGATGGTGAACCGCTTTCCGATCGGCCAATAGTGATGTCCCGTTCCGCACTCAGGTTGCTAACGCATTCGCGGTCGTTCGATGTCATTACGCAAGATGCATCCATGATATATACATGCGATGGAACGGGGAAGCGAGGGAGCTCAGGGTAAAGGCAACCCATTGCATACCACTCATCGCACGCACGTTTGGCGAACGCTGCGTTGCGCGAACCGAACTTTCGTCCGCGATCGAAAACGCGCATCGTGCTGCACTTTTTTTCGATCCCGTCGAAATGATGCACCGGCCGGCTGATTACATTGATACCGGCCTGCACCCGGTCATGAATTCGCGGAAATAAGTCCTGAATTACAGGGAATTTTTATGCCCGAATTCCATCCCGCCCTCGAATATTTCGAGAACAGAATCTAATATCAGAAACCAATTTCAAGAGTGTAATTCTATTCAGAAATAAATGATGAAAAGTAAACGGAAAGAACGATTCTGCTGGAGTATCTAAAACTTTAGGTAAATACAGAGCTGAAAATAATTCTGTTTCAATCATCGAAATAATTATGTACACCGAGAAAAATGTACTACACTTCAACAAATTTTTATTTGAATAGTACCAGCTAAATATTTACTAAATGTAAACATGTATTTATTTATTACAAAAACCATTAATTTAATTTAATCATTTCTTTTTATTTAGTAAGTATTTATTTAATGTAAATAAATAGTAAGCTAATATGTACTATAAAAATCTCAAGCACGATGAACAATGCTGCGAAAAGTTTTGACATTCTAGCAACTAGTCTGGGTGTCCTATATAATTATTTTGATAGTCCAACAAAATTATTTTCCACTGTACAGTTAGCTAAACTTTTATTTAATTTCAACAAAATTGTTCTTTCCGTGATATAAATAATTAAGAATATAATTTCATTCAGAAATACGAAGATGAATGATTCTGATTTTAATTATACGTTTCTACAATCATCTATCATTCAACTTATGTTCATCGTAATATCGGGAAATACGAAAGCAAAACTTCAATCCTTCCAGATTGATGAAAGGAGGAGAAGAAAGGAGTCTTATCCTGTGCCGAGTGTATTCGTATTTAAAAATGAGACAAAAGAATCAGGATTACACATAAAATTGTTATTTCTGCGTTGAACACAATGCAGCATTAACGAAGTAACGGTGGAATTATACAATAGAATTAAATATCCAATTATACACACGGCACTTCGCGAAGTTCCTTATTAGCCGTCTTGGAAAAGAAGACTGGGAGCTTATTTACCATCTGCTACCAGTCGAACATTATTAAAAGCTGCATATGTCAAAATTGCGTTGTCAGAACGGGGAGAGCGATCTTATCGAATTATTCTGAGAGGCCGCAGCGTAATTCCCGCAGCTGTAATAAGATTGTATGCCTGATACGTATCTGCGACTGATGATCGTGTAACGAGGCAGCGACTTTGAAGAAGATATTTCTTTAGTTAGCAGATAATCCGAGTCGCTTGGAGCTCGTTTACCGGAGAGGAACAAGCCTGAGGCAACGAATATGACGCGTTGATATGGTTATAAAGAACGGGTGTAAAGGATGTAAGGACCTATAAGTATTTGAGACATTAAAGATTCTTAGCTGCTAGGGCGAAGCTAAACGACACCCTGATGAATTTCGCCTCGATCGGTAATGAGCTCGCAATCGCGAGCGTCAGGAATTTAACGAAGCTAATTGAGTGAGCAATTACTGTACTCCTCTCACGCCTCTTCGCCATCGTCGCACGATGATTTTCGTAATAGTCCCGATCAAATTCGCTGAATAGCTAATACAACCTTCGTGCACTATACGAGGCGTAATTTCGAGCAGCCGAATTAAGCGATCTCGCCGCTTATTACGACAGTTTCTTTTACGGCTCATCAAGGTGACGAGCGTCAATAAATACCTTAGAAACTATTAGCATATGCATGAGGTACTTGAAAAGCTAAAATGCATAAAAGTAAAAAAAATAATTATTTTGAGGGGATTTCGCGAAAAATGGGAATGTTTCTTTTTTTTAATCGTATCTCTTACGACAGTGATGCGCAACCTTTTCTAAAGGTCGTTTTCAGAGGTTTTATAAATAAACTCTTTCGAGTCTCGTAATGTATATTTTATTTGCATAAAATTGAAAAACATGATTTCATATTTTCGCCTATAGGTCGGAATGTCGCAAAAAAATGATTAGGCCGTATGCAATCTTTGAGTATTTACGGCAAAAAAATCCTGATGGTTTATTATATATTTATTATACCTTTTTTTTTTTCAAAAAATTGGAACAGAACGTGGAACGACACGTTTTAAACTTACAATCAATCACTCATATTCCTTTTTCCATTTTCATCGGAGTTGGTTTTATGCGCAGATGGATATCGTAAAAATCGAATAAATGTTTCTCTCATAAAGTACAGAATAATATGAATTCTAAACTGATGGAAAGAGAACACAAGAGAATTTTAAGATAAAGACATAAAAATGACTAAATAATCACAATTTCTAAAATTTAGTGGGCGATTAATCTCATAACATCTCTCTTCAAAAGAAAAAAAATTAAAATCTCTGGCAGATGTTAGTTTTACAAGTTTTTATGAGTAAGATTAACTTTTATACAAGAAAAAAATTCATTTAAAAACAATTTCGGATCCAATTGTAAGGACAATTCGGACAGCACGTGAAAGATTGATACAAAATGAATTATAATTGACCGATTATTATTAGAAATCTTTTGAACAAATTTTAAATGGAAATCTTAAATGCAAATGAGATGAATTATTATTAAGCGCTTCAAATTCATGATGACCATTAAGCTTTTTCTCTTCTAGCCTAACAGTCTATCAAAGTGGTCCATCAAAAGGTATAGGGCCTCAACTAAAAGCAGTTTTAACTCTCATACAACTTGACCACGCTGTTTGGCGTTTTTTATTAGCAATAAAATACTACTCTTTAACGGTGTCTCCAAATCTCGGAAATTCGCCTGAGATCTAAAAAGTATGGGCCATTAAAGCGACAAACGACATTGAGAACCGTGCGATTTGACGCGGCAATAAATAATGTAGCAATAAAGAGAATCAAATATCTATGCAACGACCACGAAAAACGAAAAAGTTAATCGAAACACGTGGATATATAATACAAATCGATCAGTTGCGCCAATATTGTGCAGAACGAGGAAGGTTTCTTTGGAATGAGAACAAAAAATTAAATAAGTATGATATCCAATAAACTAAGGCCGGTATTCATAGTCGGTTTCTTATATTCAAGATCGTCTTAAGTTCTGTCTTGAGGCGTCACGAACTAATTAAAGGGCCGCATTAGTATCTTAAAACATTACTTTAAGAGTCACGGTCTTGAAATAAGAACCGACTATAAATATCGGGCGATTATAATTACACGCTATTTCTAGAGCTTACGATATTGACTATTAATTTTTATCAAGTTTTACGAAAAGGAATAAAAAATTTATTATCTTATTTCACATGACATGCTTCTAATCCTTTTCTTTATTGAATAAATTATTCAACTGGCAAATAATTGGCAATGATGCAAATTATTATTGTCATTAAAAATTTGATTATTGAAAGATAATTATTATTACATAAAAATAAAAAATTATCAATAACAAAAAAATGTGTATAAATCTCTTTCTCTCTATTTTCTCTTTTTTCATGTGTAGAATAAATTTATTTTTCTTTATTCTCTTTTGTAACAATATGATAACAGTTACTAGTGTACAAAATCTTTAGCTTTGCTTATTTTAAATAGTCGATTCCATTCATTAAATCATCGAGAAGCCGATTAAAAAATAGCCATTTTGCGTCGAACTAACACGGATGATGAAACAGACTTTGTAAAAATGTGATACACGATCAATATTTCTCGAAACGAAGCTACTTAGGTAAAATAATGGATAAGCTTAATTATAAATACGGTGTTAATCGATGCAAAAAGCGGATTTGGGCGTCAAAGGCGGGCCTACTGTCTCTCTTACGCCATCCTGACTTATAACACAGTCATTATACATGTATATATTATTCCTAGAATATTCTATAGGTAGGTTGGTCGTTAAAACGGTAATCAACGCGGCTCGCGTCGGCGATTCGTCGCAAAACAAAGAGATATGTATGTGTTCGTTTGTGCGATCACAAAAAATCTACTAAGCCGATAATGATCCAGAGCAGCAAGATTAAGTATATTCTGATTAGAGACATACGTCAAGCACGAAGAATACGAAGATAATACTTTTTTTATTTCGGCCATATAATCTCGTTACGATACTAATAGCTAGTACTAATGGATAAATAAATACGCTCGATCGAACACGCTCGCAGTTACACTTGTTGCTATAATTTCTCTTTTTTGGACGCCCGATTAGAGCCGCCGGATAAAAAAATCATAATAACGCGTATAAAATAAATAGCGCGGTTAGATCAATTTTTTCTTTTGACTGCCATGTGATTATTATGCCGTCAGGTAACTGTGTTTTTAATCAGAATTTGTTCAGCTCTAAAAGATTCGTATTTATCAAATCTTCGTCTTGTTAATTAAACATGTATGATTTTATTAAATATAATCAAACAGTTGTAATTTTATTATTAGCGCTATCATTGAATTCTTGAATCAATTCGGAATTGATTTTTAATTGTTATTTCTGCGTATCTATATTATATCTTTTACAAAAATATTACTATTTTAACAAAACTATGAAGAAACTAGTAATAAACTAAATTATAACACTCTCTCTCTCTCTCTCTCTCTATAAAACTATTAATAAACTATTAACTTAATTAAAATATTATTATTTTAAATACAAAATAAATACGCTCGAAAAGGAAAATTTATTAATGACAGACGAATAAATCGTCGCTAATCTAAATTTTTCAGACAGACATAAATATGTCTAAGCGACGCGATAATTAGTGGACTTCACTCTTTCACTAAGCGTGACATCCTCTACACATTCGAGTGGAATTTTTTTCGAATTTATTACAATTCTCCGTAACAGGTGCCCGAAGCTGCGGTGCATCACGGTGTTCCGAATGACCGGCAGCATGCGTGACATTCCACGAAGGTAAGAAATGGTTAAATCTAACTTATGGACGCGGCGGAAGTCTACACTTTTCAGTCGGATACTACCTACAACGGTACGGAAATTATGCTGGCGGCGCGTTCAGAAGCAAGGAATTCGCCGTTTACGCTTCACGAACCGTCTTATTTTCTTCCGTCGCCGTCGCGATCCAGCAGAGTTCCATTCCGCATTTTAACGTCATAAAAGCTCGCGCTGATGAGCTTAACTTGACGACACTTTAAACAGAGCAAGATAAAGAAATTCTACACAAAAAAAGAAATACGTACTCTTTCATAGAATTTTGCAAATAAAAGCATAACGACGATTTCACATTGACGACGATTCATCATACAATTATTTATTTCCATTCGTCGTTAAGTCTAATTCGTTATCGACGTCTTACGATGTCTTACGTTAGTACAATAAATAATAGAAATAAAAGACGATTCAATCATCTGTTTTAAAAATATTTAGAATATCTACAATGCTCGCCGTACTCAAAGCAACGGTAAACTGTATGAATCGGTAAAGACTGGATTCATTCGGTGACTTATGCACGCGTGAAGAGAGTATGCACTTCTCTTCAAGCAGTCACCTGTATCTTTTCAAGGGCGTTGCGCTTCCAGCACGTCCGTTTCATTGACGTCTTGTGTGAAGGATGTGTATTCCGAGAAAACGGTCGTCTCTGGTACAGTGATGCACAACTCGCATTTCGATAAAAACATCTCTACAAATCTTTTCTTAATTTCTAATTAATATAAAGTATTAAAAATTTTAAGATGAGATATTATTTGTATAATATTTTTCGCAATAAGTCCTTTTACAGTTTTTCTAATTTAAGGGGATTATTAGCGTTCCAGACTGATTGTGTTGAAAATCCGACGCGCAATCATATTTGAAACATATTTAATAACAAGAGTGTTGAAATGTTTGTGTAATCTTATCTTGAAATAAAATCGATTTAATAAAGAATATATATCGCGTTATTTAAAAGATCTAATTTTGATCTATTAGAGTTCTCTATTTATTGATTTATTCATGTATGCGATCGTTCTTAAAATTCTTTTAAAAAAATTAAAGAACTTAATAAATTATATTACAAAACAGAAACTAATGAAATATATTTATTTCCAATTTATCTTAGTTTCAAACAGGTATTACACATCACACGTAACGTTGTAGCTTGGAGCGTTTTATAATGTCATAAAATTACTGTAAATTGATTAGTTCCGTTTACCTACCCGAGGTGATTTAATAAACCGCTCGATTTGCAAATTATCGCCGGTCAATAAAGTGCAATTTAGTGATTGATTGTACGAGGAAAATTGTGCGTCACTGGTGCAGTACGTGATACGTGACAAACTAGTCGGTTCACGAGTATACGATCTTAGGCGTGTACTTCTCAATGACCCCCGGCTATGTACGCTAATTTATTTGACATCGGTAATGCGGCCTCAGAACTGCACGTAGAAAGCGTTAATAGCATCGCGGAACCAATGCCATAGAAATATCCTGCTTCTTCATTCAATCATCGAAACAACAAAATGAGCTGATAAGTTGCGTGGCGGAATAGACATAACCGTTACAAGATAGATATCATTGTTCAACATCCGACAAGAAATACTGACTGGTTAAACAATAAGAAGATATTTCAGAATTTTTTATAATATTTATCATTTTACAATATTTTATAAATATAGCAAATGTCATATCTATAAATATTTATAATATACATATTTTAAATATTATAGGTATATTTATAAATATTTTCAACCAATCCTTCTGTGCACGATTTTGTTAAAAAAATGTAAAATTTGTAATAATATTATATACCTAAAATATAATCGTACAGGATTTTTGTTAAGCATCATAAAACATATTTAAAACTATAAAGTACCATCAATCTAGTCGATATCTAACGCTAAATAATTAATCAGTCTAATAAATTATCAATCCAATAAATAATAATTTAGTTAATACCTTCTCGGGGATTTTACAGTCATAACAAAAAATATCTATCAAAATTGATTACAGTGTAAATGAGACAGTGTCGTCGACACGGTCAGAATTATATATAAATTTCATTTTTCTTGATATTAAGTAACGCTATATTATATCGACAATCGAGGTAGCGATGGTGCGCGTGTAGACTCATCGAACCATAGTGAAACTCACTACGCCAGTGTAATAATGGTCCATTAATTAATATTTATGCCCTGCCCACGTGACCATGACGCTTCCTTTGCGTATATATTAATTCTAACGTGGTTGCATCCGCATTATTCACGCTCCGCGTCTTATTAAAAACGCGATCGCGGCTCTTTTCACGAAAGAAAGAGAGAGAAAGAGAGAGACAATTTCGTTTTTTTTGTATGTACTTATATCTTCTTGTAGTTCTGGATTTAATAACCTTCGTTTTGTCGATGCGTATCTCCGCCGAAATGACTTCATCCGATCGTTCATTCATTCTCACTTTTCTTATTTGCTTTCAATCGATAGTTATTATCGATTCGGCTACTTCAATGAAAGCTTCGAAATTTTGGAGAAAATGATGGAATTTTGTGTGGCAAGAATATGTAATATACAGGGTGTACTGAAATAACGTCCACTAATTATACAGTGCTATTCCTAATAAAAAAATCCTGAGACAAAAAGTCTATCATTTTGCAATTTTCGCATTATTTTTTTTAGTTACCCAATAAATAAAATGTCTAAAATTGACGTATAAGACAGCTTTAAAATCTTTTTAAGAGTTCTTTAAGAAAAATCTTCAAAATATTTATAAGATATTTTAAAATTGTTTACATCGATTTTGTTCATTTATTCGGCAATATTTAGAAATTAATATCTCATTAATTATTGCGAAAAATGCAAAATGATAGAAAGCTTTTCGACTCAGTTTTTTATTAAGAATAATATTGTATAATTAGTGGACGTTGTTTCAGTTACACCCTGTATAAAAAAAAAGTTACAAAATATTTTTTAGAAAAAACTAAATTCACGTTTTATGTGATTGTAGACTAAAATTCCTAATAGACAAGAATTTTTCTTGTTTAATTTTCAAATTAATTTATTTGTCAAGACTATAATTACTGCTGGTAGCTGATCGAGATAATGAAGGTGTTTTAAGTATTGCAATAAACAACAACGAACCAGGAGTACGTTGCTATGCCGCAATTATGCGTTTCTTGCGGGATGTGTGTATGTGTGTGTGTATTCTGTGTGATATAAAAAAACATATATGTACGTGTTCGTATTGATCATCGCTCCGTGACGCTCGCATTAATGCGCCCGATTTCTTTGCCTTTTACGTGCTCTTCCCTGCTTATCGAAACGAATATAAACTATTCAAGACGATGTAAGTTTCGTAAACTTGAAAACGAAACAAATGAATGAAAATCGTTTGAACAAGAAATCACTTTTTCTTACGTTTTAGATAAATACATGATAAATGTAATAATAAAATATAAGGGAAAATTTATTCTAAACTTATTAGTGAATAATCTTTATGACAGGTATAAAAGGGTAAAAAAAAAATAAGATTGCTTTCAGAGGATATATAGAAGATGCGGTAAGTATCCATAACAATAAGATTCATTTCCCCCGTCTATATCGTAGATCGAGATAACAGGATCGTAAAATATCGTTCATTCTGCGCATCTCCTTCCATTATACATTGCGAATAAACCTGCTAACAGACGTGCACTTTCCGTTTCAACTAGTCTAGTCTCGATGTAAATGCACGCTTTATTATATCACGTCAGATACAGGAAGGTGCGGTGTACACCGATTAGAAAATGAAAGGGATTCCGCCGAGAATGATAGCGAATCAGTTGAGAGAACATAACTCCACAATAGAGAAGTTATGCGCAGAAATAGCTGCGGCAAGGAAAAACGTGTCAGTGAATCGAGTAAGTGATAATTAACGAAGTTATTAGAATCGGCACACGGTGATTGTTGTGCTGCCTTTTTACCATTGATATTTGTATTATCTGTCTTATAGCAGTTTTATTTGAAAGTAATTTATAACTAAGAGATGATTGTATATAAGTTTAAATAATATGAATTATATGCCCTAATCATATCATATATATTTAATTTATTTCTTTAATCGTATATATCCTCTGTATAAGATTTTTCTTTTTGTCTTCTGTGATTTGTTAGCCTTTTCTTTTTCTCATAAAATATGGAATAATTAAAAATATATCGCTCATTTATAATGACATAACTAAAAAATTATCACTTTTTTTTAATTATTATATAGTACTTACAGAAAAAGAACGGAAATAAAATACAAATAAAAAAAGAAAGAACATACTTTCATTCCTACAATCAGTTATTACATCAAACGGTATTTAAACATTCACATTATGGCATTTTAATTTTTATGACTCAAAATAATAAAATTAATTTTTTGGAAAAATTTTTTTAGTTGTGTCGCATTGTTGTAGAATGAGAATATGTTATGATTATGCTATGATACTCAATAATATCTGTTCTAAAATGTGTTAGCTGTTCTAAATTGTGTTACATTTGTTAGTACGATAATTAAATGATACAATAATTAAGTACACGAATGTGTCCCGCTGATCATTTCACTCGTATGAATTTATTTATATATACGAATTGGATTTATGCCATGTTTTGCCGTCATAACTCATCGACATGTTTACGAACATCACATATGATAACGCGTGCTGGGCGATCATCATTCCCAATCGTTAATCACACTCCCGTTTTTTTTTGTTTTTTGTCTTTCGATAAATCTGCAAAGTTTATTGTGCATGCTACACCACACATGTTGCAGCCGCATAAAGAATCACGCTTACGAAGCTTAACAGTTCTTTGATCTCACGCGGCGTCAATTGAAAACTTGTTTTCCCCTTATTCTCATCATTGTGTCTGAACATTGTTGAGCACCGTCGATGATGATTGAAATTTTTCTACGCGAAAAATTACCCTAATCACGACTTAACACCCCATATGGCGAGCATGTTAAGCGAGCAACGTGCAACTCGGCGCTTCATGAGTAAGCTATGTTTTAATAGCTCCGACACGTGAAATCTCATTGATTTATCAAAGCTCTTCCTATGCGCTACCGCGACGAATACACGCGTTCGTTCAAGTAGATTCACGGAACAGAACGAAGTCGGTCGCCGTGATTAATTAATCGCCGCTAGTTAATCAATCTTCGCCGGTACTCCGGTAGCTGACGACGATGGCATGAGAAAAAAATGCGCGCGAAAGTTGCAACCGAACTTAGAATTTACAGAACGCTTGATTCTTTGTATGTAAATCTTTGTGAAAATTAATTCATAATAAATGGTGTTTTCACATAGCTATATTATAACATATGTATATTTATCAACTTTACTATTTGTTAAATATTTAGTTTTCTTTACAAAATTATTTCTTGCGAAAGTTACAAAGTCAAATTGTTTCGAATTAGATTAACGTTAATTTTAATGACAGTTTTGAAGTCATTCAATTTTAAATGCGCAGTTTTTTTTCTCTTCTAAGATCTTCTATAAATCTAGAATGTAATTTTTCTAAAAAATATATTCAATTGATAGAATTCTCCTTCTAACGTATTATAACATTTTATCATCGAGCCGTCGACAATTTTTACGAACAAGCTCCATCCTGTGATTAAAGTGTCTCGTTAGCCATTTCATGAGTAAAATAATACACACGCCGCACGTCAATGAAATTCCAATGCGTATAATAAAAGCAAAATTACGATTTGCAATCGGGTCGGGGTTAATAACATGTCATGACGACGTGCACTTTCATTCTCGCGAATGCATTCGGAAAAAGAGAGAAAGAGAGACAGAGAACGTCGCACGTGTAATGGCCCTGGTAATTAATCTATCATCGTAGTAGCAAACTTTATAATTACTCACCGTTAATCACAATTTCATAATTGCCTGACCGATCATCGCGGTTTGTGCCGTATGTATGCATACCCGGGACCCGATATCGCATGAATAAACGAAATCAATCATTGAGTCTTCGAAAATATGATACGATTTATTTAATTCTGTAAAGATAGATTTTCCGATATCGCGCAGTTTAATAATCAATGCAAAAAACGGATAAACTTTTTCATTGCCACGCAACTATATTTCATATTAAACTGTACAGAGAGAATTTTTTCTTAAAGTTTTCCCTGAAATTATAGTAGTCGTGGGACAACACTGTATTTCGAAAAATTTTATGTAAATTCTCATTTATTAATAAAATTACAATGAAATATAAAATAAAAGTTTGATTAATTTTGCTGAAGTGCATGGTAAAAAATCTTTAGAATATTGTATTGTACAATTGTCATATTTTCAAGGTAAATTTTAAAAGAAAATTCTTTCCATGTATGTGTCTTTGTAGTATTAAAAAATATTCGTAAAAAAATATTCGAAAAAAGAATTGCAAAATACGAATTAACATCATGATGAAAAGTAATTTATATCTACGATTACTGTTAATACTTAATTGTCAATTTTCTTGTCGAATGCAATGTATCTTCATAACAGAACTGTACGTATAAATAATATGAACAGAATTGAATATGTCAAGGTTAAAAGGAGCCTCCGTTCTCATTCTTCATACCATAAAGAAAAAAAGAAATTGTGAGAAATTTCATGGTGCTGCTGTTTGCCTATAGAAATATTAATTAAAATACAAAAGAGAGATTATCACACGTATTCTCATTCTGAATAAGCATTAAACAAGAATCGAGGCTATATAATAGTTCATGAAATTTTGATTATTTATAAATTTACATAAATAGATGCACTATTAATAATTGTTTATACACATAATTTTATTTCCTATTTAGTTGAATGGATAAAAATAACAGAGTTGTTTTTGACAGATAACTGTGACAGATAACAATTTTACATCCGTATTCAATAAAGAAATAAAGAATAAATGGCATTATAACAAAATTATAAATATTTGACTAATATAAAATAATTTTACATTGTTAAATGTGACGGAAACATAATTAATATAATTGATCTTAATATCGTATTATTCTGCTAACATAATTCTCCATTTTTCACAATTATCTCGGCTGATTTCAATCTGCTTTGATTATTATTTGATTTTGTAATCATATTTGAATCAGTAGTTTATTATCTACGTATAATTCTAATAAAGATACAATATAATAAGACCTACATATAGAATAATAGAGTTATGGCATAGCCTCGCTTTCGACTTCCTATTTATTAATAAGTCATTCAGGTCAACTGTCAAGTTGGCAAGATGCCGTTAAACCTTCATAAATTATATCGCACAATTTAGTCAAAGTGGATAAACGAGGTTAAGATATTGTAACACTCTCCAAGTGAAAGCGTTTCCGTTATTCTATAATTGACTAAATGCAAATCTTGCGTAGATTCATCTAATCAACAATTCTTCGATACGTTTTTTATATATCTTACATTCTTACATTTCCTCCGAAGCAAAAAATTTTCATCAGTGAATTGCTCGGTATTCGAATTTAATTTATTCGAGTTTTTATTGGATACCAAATAACTGGTTGAAATAGTATTTCAACAATACACACAAGATGATGAAGTTTTTTTTTAAATAAAAGATAAATAAAAATAAGATTTAGCTCTCGATATATTCTGTTCCATCTCTACTCGATATATTCTGTTTCATCTTATATATCAAATATATAATATATTAACGTAAGTCTCGTACGAGTCTAATATTTATTTTTTATTATTCCTAAATTAAATTAATTCTATTCTCTTTAGACATTTATTGTAGTATTACTTGCAAAAATGTGTCTAAAATATGGTTATATATGGCGAATAAATTAATTCGCTAAATATTTAAAGGACTACGGATTAATAAACCTTGCGAAAGAGATGACGAAATGAAGCAGTGAGTATTTAATGCAATCAGAATTAGCTACCAGAAGTCGGCATCCAATAAATAATAACCATTGAATATTATGTCGGATCCTTTCTCGACTTTTTTATCGACAGTCATAAATCTTGCGTCGAGTATGGTAGTAATTCTTCATGCAGACCATCTGACGCATTTTAAACTTTAAAGAAGACATCGATGTTGTCACGTGCGATAATATCGCCGAATATATTGCGATGTAAAATACGTAAAATACGTAATAGCGAGTGACAACGTTTTCGCGATGACAGCTATGGATAGAGAGTTGGATAATAATCTTTCATTTGACAAGGCTCACTTGTCACTTTGATGCATAAAAAATTGAGAAAACAGACAAATTTTTATTACGGAATAACACATCAACAATAACTGAAGAATTGTAGAACTAATAGACAATACGAGAGAAATTATTACATATTCTATATTATTACATATCTATATTAATTCTTATTTCTTATTTTAGTTATTAATTAACTAAAAAAAAAGTTTTCGAATTTCATCTAATATTTTTAAAACAAGGATCTTTTTAAAATTATTTCGATTACTAATTGTTTTCTCCTGCAGCGGAAAAATAAAATATAAAATTTAATCTTTAAGCAAATAGGTGGTTTAAAGATACGAAAATTGATATGTGGAGTGCTTAGAACATTCCAAAAAATTTCCATTTTATAGTTTTATTTTTACTAATATATTATGTCATAAATAAATTTATACCCTTATGAGGAATATAAAAATAATGGAATTAACGGAGAATGTAAAAATAAAAATTCAAACTTTAAGACTTTTGAGAATCTGAACAATACTTTATATTTTTCTTTTTCAAAACGAGATTTTACAGAAAGCTAAACCTGTAGTCATTCCACTTTTCTACTTAAAGATTACGTGCGCAGGAATAATGCAGTGTTCAAGAATATTACCGTCTAATATCTAATAAATTAAAAATCAAAGTTATGAACGTTTCTGAGAGAAAAATCTTACCTTTCTTTTCTCGTATCGATAAAGAACCGCCACACGCCTGTTTCCATGCTCGTAAAAGATAATGCGACAGAGTATCCACGTATCTGTGTATCGTCAGTTTTTCCGTGCTGATGAGCGATAAATCTGCGTTCGAATGTTGGAGCTTCTGACTTCTCATTGTCATATGGTGTACGCGTCAGGAAAATTCATACGAAATAAGTATGCAACACGCGGAATACGAATCATTACACAGCCAATTTCTTTTTCTATAGTTGACACTTATAGCTTTCACATCGGCAGTAATAAGAATAACTTCGCACGAGTTTATATGCGTCGCAAAAGTATTGTATCATAATTAACATCTGTTTTTACGCGCAAATATACGCGTAAAAGTAAGTACTGGTTTTGATTGTGTAAAAAAGTGACGCGACTTGTAAAATATCTATATCGATAAAAAAACCTCAACACAAATCATTTCTTATTTTCTAATTATAGAAGTTTATAATTAATCAATAAATAATATATATACTATCTATTGCTGATAATCACGATTACGTGTAAACCGATAATATTTCATATCTCGATACTCAACGCGATTGCAACTCCAAAAGTAAAATTCTACGCGCACTGCAAGAAATATAAGAACAAGATTAAATATTAAATATTAGAGAAATAAAAATATTAAATATAAATAGAGATTAAACGTAATACAGAATGGATATAAATAAAATATAAGACATATATCTTACACAGATATAAGACATAAATATCTTACATTTGTACGTTCAATTTCTATTCATAACTTTCATTTCTCTAATATTTATATATTTAATATTTAATATTCCTGTTCTTAATATTTCTTCCATTGAGCGCATGAAGCATAATAATAATATTGCAAAAATATAATATGACACATGCGGAGCTATTTGTGCTGCCTGTCGGCTCGAAATTCGGCGAGCGAATGATAGCACGGTAATGATAGCACCTTTGTGTACACAATTACACGCAGGGTATCGCGTGCGCAGAGCAAAACAATGCCGTACGTTGGAAGTTTGTTACTACGAAATATATTACGAAATGTAAGCGTTGAAAATTTTATACCTATTTATAATTATTATAATTTTATACCTATTTATAATTATTATAATTATTTTGATTAATGACTGTTAATATATATTATTTTATGACTTCATCAAAATCAGTTGTTTAAGATAATGATTAATTCCGTTCAATTAAGAAAACGTTTTGAAATAGAAATCATTTTTATTTATAGTTTAATTAAGTTCAAAGGTTTTATTTTAATTTGGTGTATAAAGATGTACATATATTACTGTAATAACAAATTTTGTCATATGCATTAATTAATTAATTAATTTTTAGCATCTTAAATAATTAAATATTTCATTTAAAAAAACTTATGAGATGTTTTATTTGAGAAATAAGATTGATTTTCTTTTTAATCAAAAATCTATTCATATAAATTAATGTATTTGTAATAATTTGTATTATTTTCACAGATGTTTAAGAAATCGAAACTGATTTTAATGAATAGGAAAAATTAAATTAAATCATTACAAAAAAATGTCAATTTTATTATTTTTTTTAATGCAATTTTACTCTCAAAATATTAAAAAAATGAGAAACGTAATAATTAATTTCTAATAAAATAAATTCCGAAAAAATACTCTTCTAATTAAAAGATAAACTGTATTTCTTAAATAAATATAATACTTAAATAAATAAATTTAGTTTTATTGTTTTTTTTTTGTTAAATTTGGTAAAAATTCAAATTTTATGTGCGTTATTAAATCAAATCATTATAATGTTGTAATAAAAAACGGTTTTCTGAAATATTTAACTTTAATAATTTAAAAATCTCTATGACTTTCAAATCTTTCAAATCAAACTTTTTACGTAAGCAATTATTAATTATTTTTGATTCTCAGAAAAATATTGCAAGATTAAAAAAACCATTAATTACATACGTATATTATACCTCAAAATTTTTCAAATCGTGATGAATTAAGTCAACCCGCGACTGAAATTTCATTTGAGTTTCTTAATTATATCGTGATTTCAAATGTAACGAACAAAAAAAAATCAAATTAATTCTCATGATTCAATTGTTAAACCGTATCGTATCTCAAGATTGATTTCAATCAAGTTCTTTAACATAAATGCGACTATAAATACAAGCCCAAGTAGTCCAAATAATCCGCTCCAGTTAAAGTATTAGTTCATGATACTCGTTTTTCGTAACGAATGACGCGAGAAAATTTTGCCGAGATAATAACGTGATATTGCCGTGAGAGCAGTCGAGCGTAAAGTGAGAAAATCGAAATGGTGAAATGCAAGACGCACTTCATTGCGTCGCGTCGTCGAAGATGGGATGAGTTCAAGTTTGCTTTTCTGCATCGATTTTATTTTCCCACGAGTTCCCACGAGAGACCGTGAAATTTATTCAAAAATATGCGTTTCTCTAGTAACGTGTATTAAGAATCTCACGATCATACGGAAGTAAATTATTCATCAGTAAATCATTCACGCTAGTAAATATTCCATGTCGTAGATATGTTTTAATAATAAAATGCGTTTCGCGCGCGATTTGGATTGGCATAAAAACGTTCCACTGTTTAAAAAAGGTTTATTCTCGAAAAGGAATGATGTGGAAAAAAAACACGTGAAATATTCTTAATGAGTCATTATATTGTTGCGCAGGTTTTGTATGTGATAAAAAAAGTTTCGCAATAACAATGTAACGATACCGACACTGTCGTTAAAAATTAACAAAATAGGGGTCTAAATCTCCCTTAATTACGTATCTCACGGCGAATTAGTGCAATTCAAACGGGCGGCATCGATTGACAACGGATGTTTACGGAGAAATAATCATCCGAACATGATACAGTCGCATTAAAATCAAAGAAACACGCGGCGAAAGAAACGAAGGAAACAAAATTCGTGATCAACGAAACCATGGCAGCTGCGGCGATTTTAACGAGGATTCTCGTTACCAGAAATTTGATTGTCAGGTTTATGAGGGAACGAAAACCACGAACAATTTTTAACTGTTTTCGGTCACAGTTACTGCCTCCTCCTAGAGTAATTAACATTTCTGGGCGTACCTAAATAATAACTGTTTAAAACGCAAGAGTTTACATTATATTCTATACGCGCATCCACGTGTTTAATTGAAATGGGGAGAATTTGCAGGAACTTAAGTACATTTAGATAAATATAATGCATAATTATTTCATATTTTTCTTTTCTTTTAATATGAAAAAAAATATTTTTTTTTAAATTACAAATTCAACATTCTTTGATCAATTTAAATATATTTTTTTTCAAAAGAAGTGTTACTGATATCGTTATCGATATAATATTTATAAATAAGCTTAATATGAATAGCTTGATTTAATGGATTAACAATGAAAAGTTTAATAAAAAATTTTAAAGGTACAAGAAATATAAATATGTTAATTGCAAACTATGGATTTATTCATTTTAAAAATTATAATATCGATTTAGATCAATCCATAGAAATACACAAACCAAATCATTTCCTTTCGATCTCAATAATTAAGTTTTCCACTCATGAGACGATATGTGATGACATATCATCACATATCAGACAGGTTTTAAAGAAGCTATCAGAAGTGTAGATGGAAAACGAATAAGAGGAACAATAAGATCGAAGAAACAGTAAGTTCAAGAAAATTGGAGCACCGGGGCGTGGCGCCAAGACAGCCTGTTCTACGTATATTAGCTAACGAAGCAAACCTGCTTCTTAAGATCGCATCTTGATCTGGCTCCACATATCAGTGTCTCGTTTATCTTATTCTATCTATCTAATAAAACGAATGCGTAGGTATATCAAGTCTACGCGGCCTTGCAAGGCCGCTTCTATGCACCGCAAGATCGGAGATCGCGTATCGGGAGATCGTTCTCTCGTTCACTGTCGGGATAGAAAAATTTTTTGAGATTTGCAATAAATGTATCATCACCATGAATCTCTTACAGATCTTTTTTAATTATTACAATACTTTACGATATTACGGTTGTAAGAAATGTCGGGTGCTAATTAGTCGAAAATTGGAGAACTAACGAGACACCCGCTGTTCAGTATCGATACCATCGTAGGTTTTAACAATTCTGATGTAATTGCTTAAAATGAGAACCGTTAATTATTCTTTTCTTTCGCGTTAAAATCATTATTAGAATAGCAAGATAATAAATTTCTTCGATCTATTTTGTTTGCTAATCTGGAGCTACAATAAAACGAATAAAATGTTATTCGTATTAGAATTTAAAAATAAAGATGTGTATCGTCATAAAACGTACGTAGCATAACGAGATCAATTAATATGGTCTTGTAAATAGAATTAAAGTAAATTAATTCTTTTTATAATTTAATAATAGGACACATTTCCTTTCAAATATAACTTAAACAAAATTATATATGTATGTGAGTGTGTGCAGCAACTGTTCTATCACACAAGTTACGCATAAAATTATACACTTAAAGAGTTGATGTATAATTTATCAGAGATGAGCATTACAGTTACAGCTATTGACGTTGCCTTATTTACGCTATTACAGCGAAATAACCTTGAAATATAATTAGAATATTGAATACTTATACTAAGGTATTGAAATTATAAATTTAAATTTAAATTTAAAACAAAGTCAAAATATATTCCTGAACAATTTTCTAAGGTTTATCTTAAAAATCAAATCTAAATGATCGAAGAAAAAAATCATTTGCCTAAATTTATCATGTTAAATAATATTATTAAAAGATAATTAATTATCTTAATTAATATGAATTAGTTCTTTTCTTCAATGTTTATCTAAGAAATAAAATTAAAATTAAAATTATAAAATAAATTTAATTGATTTTATAAAATCTATAATTGTATAAAAGTATATTTATGTACACATGTCATTATACAATGTTATTGTTATTATTCCTTAATGTAAAGGTTAATAAATCAGAATAAACAAGCAAAACTAATAATTGCTAAATTAATAAAACGTATATATATATATATATATATATATACGTTTTATTAATTTAACAGTTATTAGTTTGGGCAAACAATGTCGAGGCAACACGCAACATACAGTTTCGATTATCGGATGATTACACATGCCAATATGGTTTAAAAATATGTGTCGCAAGATAGAAAAATGAAACGTGTCTCTTTCGTACAATGATAACTTCCAATGATTAGAATCGGATCAATTTCGATCATTAGAAGTCATACGACAGACACATTTCATTTCTCGTTATCGGAATCGGTCCAAGTTATTAGACGAGTTTCATTTCTCACTATTTTTTACGGCATTATCCTGTTCTAAATTACATAGTTTTTATTATTGTATTGTAAAAGATTCGCTTCTGTAATAATTTATAAGATGAGCTACTCAATTTAGTCTTTACATAAAAATAGATCGGAAAATGCAATTATATTGACAAAAAACAATACACCTCTTTGCTACCAACCTTATGTTTTTACAATACCGGACTTAATTAATTCTCGCAAAAGAAGCGAAAAATCAATTATAAACTTATATTATATTTTGACATCAATGCTTTTTTTATATTGACACATACTTTTAGACACATTTGACGTGTGTAATTTATTATCCGACATTGTATGTTGCATGCTACCACGATTTTACATAGCTTATTTTAAAACTTTTATTTCTTACTTTGATCTTAATCAGGTGCTTGTTTTTAATGATTGATAAGGGCTTTGTTAAGTCGAAACATTTCGCCTGAAGTCATTAAACATGCGTTTTATTAATTCTATCATGAGTAGGTTTTATCATGAACTTTTTATTCTTAATATAAAACCTGTTTAGAAGAAAATTTATTATTAGATCATACGTATAATCATTGCAAAAAAAGATTTGTGAAATTGGATGTTGTCAAATTTTAGTGAAGTTAAAGTATTTAAATCTTGTTTTATTATATAAAAATAAATATTGGAAAATAAAATCTGCTATATTTATTTATATCTCATATTAGAAAATTATCGACTACTAACTTTTGGCAATAAAACTTAAATATATCCCATAAATTTTACATAAAAGTAAAAATTGAGGTTACAAATTAAATAAATTAAAGCCTTTAAAAAAGGTATCTCATAATAGGCTTTATCCTAGTAATTTATTTTCGACTGTCACAGAAACTTATTTATTGACTCATTTTGAATGCATTTAATCAAAAACCTTTACACATATGTGCAAAAATGATGGAATACAAAAAAAATATTCTTCGCATGTAAATCTTGAAACGGGAATGTAAGTCTTCAACCTGTTTGATGTTTCAAATGTACAAAATAATATGCAAAATTTCGCCGATTGATGTGGAATAATAAGCCCGTAATATTAAAAAAATTATTGATAACGGTATTATAATTGGATACGATCGATCCAATTTTTGAAAGAGTGCATTGCATGATGGTAAACCTCAATTATCATTGACAACTTGTCATGTAAAAGTGAAGGCTCTTGTAACTTCAATAACACGCAATCGTGAAATAATGACAGAAAGAATTGGGTAAACGGAAAAAAATTTTCGATTTATCGTTTTTTTAAATATCACGATAATTTTAATATATTTGCATAATTATTATCACAGTCTATAATAAATTTAATAGAATAATTGCAATGAAAAAAATATTCTCTAATTTCCGTTTTCCGACAAGAAAGGAAACTGTTTACACTTATTTAATCAGAAACAGATAGTTTCATCATTTTTTTTTTTTTGAAATCGAATAAAATATCAATTGTCTTGGAATACAGATAAAAGATAAAAGATAAAAGATGCTTTCTAACCTGTTAAATGTCAGCTGGATACGGTAGGCCATGCGAAGTTTCATCGGTGATCTTAGACAGCAGTTAGGTCAACGATTCTCGCAGCACACGAATCATGTTTATCAAGAATAATAATACGTTCAGACAATTTTCTTCAATATCAGCATTTTAATAACAACGTCACAGTCACCGGTTAATTTTTAAATTTAATTCACTGTACCCCGTCACGATTTTTCGCTTAATTATTAAATCCGGCAAGTCAATTAACGATATCTTAACGTACGCATGATATCATAAAAACCGTTTCACATTGCGAAGGTCACGATATTTTTAAGTACTCGTCTCAATAACCACATCAAAGTTTTCGAATTTCAAAAGTAAAGATTACCGCACTTTTCAATAAGGAAATATCTGGCAGCAGTACTTGCACGTTTTTCACATAAAAATTGTGTTCGATTGATGTAATCGAAGAATCATAAATCTGTAACTGAATTCTATTGAAGATGGACTGATTGTAGCGATGTATATAGGTGCTTCTTGCTTTTTTTCTTTTTTTCTCTTCTTCTCTCTTTGTTTATATAAATTTAGAGCTCAAGATGTATAATTTTAATACGTGAGATCATAGTAAAATTTGTAAAATCGTTTCTCATCTGTGAAAAACTAATTATCTTGCGAATGTATTGTCTCTTATATCTCTTGTCAGGAAGATTTAAATATGGCGATCGTACGTGGCCTCTCCCTTTGCTCATTTTCTTCTCTCGCTAAAAGAGGTGTTATCGGCGATAATGCAATATGACAATAATCTCCAATAAATCATCGCTCTGTACTCGACTTCTTCTATTTGCTACTTTATCCAATTCGTCACAGCAATGCCACAGCGAGCTCAATGTCAGCGTCTCCGGACGAACCCTCTTAGAGATTTCCTCTTCATACTCCAACGGTACCATTAGCAGCGGTATGAGAGACAGAGTTTAAAAAATTATACTTTCGTTGAGATTTTCCATCCTTCCGGGATCTCTTTCGTCCGCTCGCGGGACTTCAACGAAGTCCCGTTTTTTTAAAACCACGGGATTTCAAGCGGTTTCCATAAAGGTCCCGTGGGGAACCAGCAAGGACGAAAGGGACCGGTATATCAGCGGGAACAGCGTCACGCGGCGGGGTGAGCAACGTGAGGAGAGACCACTGTGGTAAAGGTTTCCTGATGGATCCGTGCTGCGTGGTGGTCGGGTAGTTTGTGGCTGCGAGCACACAAGTCGAGCCTACGACACGAGCACGGCGGCGCTTCGCCGCTCCGTCTTCGTCCTTGCGGCGAGGGCATCCTCGTCGCTCTTCTAACGTTTCACCATCTCTCACTCGCACCGCTCCTTCTCTTCGCTCATCCGCGCGTTCTCGCGCCGCGCGTCGCGGAAGAGATGAAGAGGCCTTCCCTCGTCGCGCCTTTCTTGTGCTACGGTCGTCTGGCTATTGCACACAGTTGTCTCTCTGCTGTTTCTCTCTCTCTCTCTCTCTCTCTCTCTCTCTCTCTCTCTTTCTTTCTCTCTTTCTCTCTGTGACAACGATCATCTCTCTACGACGCTGGCGCGAGGAAGAGGAAGCACTTCCTAATCGGTGCATCAAGTCGAATGTGCAGGGCCAAATGTGGCGTTAAATCTCACTTACGCTCGTTTCCATCAATGATAGTTAATTTAAGAAAGCATTCTTGCATACCGCATAACGCATGAGGTATAAGAAAATCAACCAATTAGAGTCTTTTATTCCATGGAAAGGAAGGAAATGAAGAACTTTGATTAGTTCATTTTCTTATACATTATGTATTATCTCAAGACTCTCTGTGTTGCTATCTTTAATTTCGGTTCAAGCAACTCTTTATCTTTTTTTCTGATTCTGATAGCCATTTTTATCAATATAGATTAAACTTAATCTCGGTTTAATTTATTCTTCATCTTTTTTTAATTCTTAGAACTGGAAAAAAGTTTTTTAAAAATAAAGAATAAATTAAGAATAAAGATTAACTTTAATTCACATTGATAAAAAACGGACATCATTATTAATCCTTTCATTTTGAAGAATTCCGTATCGTTTCTCTAGAGATAATCGATCGAGAAAATAGCAAATTCCAAATTGAAGTAAAATATAGCTATATTGTTTTGAGGACACTCGTAAGGAGGTCAACTTTCGCACGACTCGCATCACCCTGTTGACCGCGCGACTAGCTAAGAAGTCAACACGATTAACGTGTTTACGATTTTCACGATCAGTGGCGTCGTCTTTTACTGACGGCTACATGTTCACTGGTGCACGCAGTCGAACCCAGTTTTCATCGCGGCTCGTTAAAGACTGTCGCAATCGGATTGAATAATGACGAATAACGAAATAACTGACTGAGCAGAACGTGATTTTATGAACAATTTATTTGATTTATAGAACGAAACGAAGTATTCTTGGAAGTTTAAACTTCCTTTCACATCTAAATTACTCTAATCTATCAAAACTTGAGTTTTAATTGAAACTTCCAATTATACTGTCAAACAAAGGTTTTTGTAAAGTAATAAGTAACAAGGTTTGGATTTTGATTGCTTAAAGTCTAATGCATAATAAAAAGCTCACGGGCAATAAAAATAAGGAGTAACAAATTTCAACCTACTAGAAACTATGTGTCAGGTTGAAATCAGAATTGGAAAATAACTTTTAATTATTTGTGACGAAATTATAGTTGAAATCATTCTAAATCAGTTTTTTCAGTAAAAAGTTATTAATAATTAAAATTTCGATGACAATCGACTCAGGTAAATAAATAGTTTAAATATGATAATATTTTAACTAAAGGTGTGCAAACAAAAATTAAATTTGGAAGTATAAGTATAAGTTTAATTTATACTTTAAATAAATTCTATACATATATGAAAGTTGTGTGAATAAGATAATATTTTTGTTTAATAATGTTTTTGTAATTTATGTATTTTATTTGTTATTACTTTTATTGTTAAAAATTAAAATTTAAAAAATAATAAAAAAATTTTTCTTTTATAAGTACTTTAAATATTCAAAATAATTAAATGCAAAGTTTTATTGCGATTCACTTATTAGTTACAAAGATCTAGAACAAATAATTTTGTTTATTTACTGGATAACTAGTTTATGCATCACAATGTAATTCTACGTAAATTTTGAATACATAATGTACTTATATTAAAAAATTGAGATTTTCATTTATTTTACAATACATTTCCACATACTTTTATTAAAGCACGGATTAAAAAAATACTATTGTACTAATATCAAATTGTCGTATTATTTTTAAAATGTGATTTAGAATAATCTGTAATTTTTTCATAATTTATCATTTTAAAAATGTGTATAAAACATCCTTAAATTTTTTACCAAAAGTGTGCAAACGAAAATTCGAAATGTGCACATACATATGCATACGATGAGCAATCGAATGAGCCATAGAAAGTTAATTATTTCAAAAATTGAGGAGGGGAGGGCCAACTTCATATGAATGAAAAGGGTATTGCTTGTAAAATGTCTTACTTATAACAAGGCTTATGTGAGCGCACCTAAATTATTGACAATCTCGGTACTTCGCATAATACTCTGAATAAATGTCAACGGATCGAAAGCTTTAAAATGCCGGCACACATAAAAGACGAAACTGTAACTTTTAATATTTCGGAACGTTCCATAATTGTAAGTCATCCGCCGAAATTTCTCGCAAAAGTATGAAAAAAGTCGTTTAGCACGTTAATAAAATACGACTGCACTGTAATGTGAGTGTAATTTCATGCTATAATTGCAATCATAACAAATGTGACGAAACAATTCCGATATATTCAATATTATTTTATTCTTTCAGCTTATAAATAAGCTATTATACGTACATAAAAATTATGTAATTATATGTATCATGTTAAATAAAATAATTGTGTTAAATAAATCATGTTAAATAATCGTGTTAAATAAAAAAATAATAATATAATTATGTGTAAAAATTATATAATAATACATATAATTATATGTATATAACAATTGATTTTTCATCTTAATCTTCTTAAAAAAGAAAGATTCTTTAAATCCGCACATTACAGACCTTCTAATAAAAACCTGGACAAGAGCATCAATTTTGTATGAAAGGTAATTTTAACAAAAATTGGCGGGAGAGAAGGACATACATTATCTTTTTCTTTCTCATTCTGTTCTAATTTTTTTTTATCCATTTCTCTCTCTCTCTCTCTCTCTCTCTCTCTCTCTCTCGCGTTCTCTCTTTCAGGAATTATTAAAAAAACATGGCTGATCAATCAAAAATTGCTTTCTCATGTCCAGATTCTTATTAGAGAGTCTCCCCTACATTAGATATGATACTTCATGAAAAATTTCGAGGGACCTCCGAATTAAGCCCACCCACGGAACGTGTCACAGCGACACGTCATTTATGAGCTCCCCGGCGTTGCACTAAGATTTCAAAGTAATTACAACGTGCCCCCCCAATAATTTCATGGGCGTTTTAACAACGTCTCCGACCCTTCCAATCGCGGCCGCGCGCTTATAAATATTGACATAAAATCAAATTCCATGAGCAGAGATTCATTGGCAGATGAGGCAAAAGCGTCAATATTCGGGGTATAAGATCAGTTGGGCCCACCCGGCATGCAATTAGAGGTACGGTTTTCATTCAACCGTTCAACCGGCTATGCAGATGGCTGGCTGGTGCTCTTGACGGTAGAAAAGAAAGTGAATATTGCCCTCTCGGCCACCCGGAAGATAATTAATGGGTAATCGCGCTCCTCTTTTTCGCGAATGCTCTCCTCAAGTATCCCCGCACAAACCGCAAAAACGGTTACGCCGCCGTTTATATTTCCGAGGGGCTTATCCTCTTCGGCCGAAATTAATTTCGCATAGTTAGCGAAACGTACCAAATATCGTACGAATTTCTTTGCACTTATTGCTCAAATTCCACATGTACTCGATCCGAGGGTTGGCGAGCACGTTCGTCAAAACGTGATATAATAATGCAGACTGCTGACATTGCACGTGGATGAGAGGCCGAAAGGAAGCGCGAATTGAAAGAAAAGGAAAGAAACGGAACCGGTGATATCGGTCGCGACCAAGATTTATGCTCATTGCGGTTGAACGTATCTTTAGTGGGCGGGCTTTCCGAGAGAGGTAACGGTTGAGCAAACTCCGTTGAGTGTGCTGCGACGACGCGCAGCGTATCTTAATTTGTGGGGTTCCGTGCGAGAAATATCAGGTTTTCAAACGCCGTTCGCGTTGTGAGCGTCTCCTAGCAGGGTGACGTTTAGTCACGGTTGCACCGGTTGTTCCTGAGCAACCTCGACCAACTAGTGGATCAGTGGGCGTGAAGAACTAGGCTGCGACAAACTGAAAGATATATTGCCGGAGAAATTAAAAGGTAGGCATAAAGCAGTTTAATGAGGTCTAATGATAAATGACACATATATGATTAATAAATGGTAATAAATACAGAAAAGTCATTCTAGGCAATCGATGTCTCGATAAGAATTAGATAATCAAGGCATTGATATTTAAAGCGTTTTGAATTCAAGATAGAGTTCAAAGACATTCTAACATGTATGATATGTTCTATAGATATGTTTCATATGTAGAATTTTAATGTACGTAATTGAATGTACTGTTATTGCTATTATAAAACAGTTTTATTCGACTATGTACATCAATTCTACATATCGTTCCGTTATTTGGAAAAGACACAACTTGAAAAAAAAAAATACGATTTTTTAGTTGTTATTATAAATGAGTTAAATAAAGAGTACTATATCAATTATTAAAAGTAAATAACCTCCATTGTCTCGTCAAGTAACATTTGTGACTCTTTAAAATTTTCAAAGAGATCATAATTATACCTTTTAAAAGTGACACATTTCAAGTCGTTTTTGTAAATAAAAAGAAGAATCTTCTACAGAGAACATTTATAATTAAAGCAATTTTGGTAAAGTTTTTTAAAAGAAGTTTTATTTTGAATTTAGTTATTTTAGCTGAGCAAGATAAATATACATCGTTGATGATATTTCGAGTCAATTTTGACGAATTATTCCCAATTTGTAATTTTATAAAATATCTAAATTGTCACAACTTAAAAAGAATGCTTTCTAAAAAACAGAAATAACAATCAAATATTTTTATATAATAAAATAAGAAAAATAATATAACCAAATATCTTTTTGTTATTTTTATGAAACAAAAATGTTTCTGAGAATATTCTTTTTGCTGATATTATTTGATTAATTTAATACCTTATTGTTAAGTTAAAAAATAGTATTTTTCCTATTCTGAAAATTGTATTTTTTAGTTATGTCATGTTTTAAGGAAACGATATAAAACTATAATCATTATAATTGCCATTATAATTGCCAGTCCTGTTTTTCTCTTGATTACAATATATTTCTTCTAAACTTTTAAAAGCACTGTTTTGCACGATTAACTGTTCAAGAATTACGTTGCGTTTTTATGCTTTTAATCTTCGATCTTATAACTCATGACAAATATACTGACATTAGCATTTAAGATGCTTTATAAATCAATGAACGTCGCGAGTCATTTAAAGATGCATCTACGACACGAAGACTTACGTTCGTAGTCGCGGATAAAAGAAGCCGGAATTCAAAGATCGGAGGATGATGGGAAAGAGCACGTAAGAAGCAGAGGGACAGTCATACATAAATCCCGAATATAATCTACGAGATTTATGCACAATGTAACGAATCTACCGCCGTGCGTGCGCGAATCTCGCCAATTTTTATTTTTCCTCCACGTCGAGAAAGTGCAAATTCGTGTCCCACATCGGTGATCCCGGTCGAGATGTTCCTCCTCCTTTTTGTATCCTTTTTTCGCTTCACATCTCATAACGCCAAGACGTGGCGATTTGTCACCGTCTCGCATGGAAACGCAAGTTAACGCAAGTTAACGCGATGCGATCTGCTTTCGTGTTACTTTTTTTTTTTTTTAAATTTCATCTTTTCTTCTCTTTTAATCGCCCATTGCTCGTTTCCGTCCTTCGGTTCCCACCTCGCGCGGATCGTTAATTTTCGGAACATGATTGAAGAGACGGACGACCGTCTCGTTCGGAGCAGCGGAAGGAGGATGCGCGCGTTTACCGTCGCCGAAAATTCATTACGCGCCGCTGGTTAATCTCCTCCACTTGTCCGCCTCCCTGTTGTATCTTCATTAAATCTCCACTTCGCGAGATGATATTATCGCGACTCGTTCAGCGTTGCGTTATATTACCGTGCTAACTACCCGTGTTAGCCGCGTCGATACTCCAATTATTGTACACCTCGTATTGTAAATTTTTCTTTCGACCGTACACGCGATTACGCAATTACAGCACACCGTTCCGCGAGATGTTTTCGGTGATTGCATTTGCGGAAATCGCGCGTGCAAATCAGGCGTGCCCAGGCAAAAGGACACGACGGAAGCGTAGAAGCGAACGAAGAAGGATGTGGATCCCGGCCTACGGGATACATAAAAAGGGAGTACCGACTTTATTTCTCGAGCGGACCGCTTAAAAGAACGCGGCAGTACGAATATCTGACGGTCCGACGTCGGATTTATGTCTCAGTTAGATGAGATGTAAGAGATAAGTGAAAAATTACCCGCCCGTGCGTACACGCACGCGAGGTTTTAATTTTCTACCGGCGGTGTCCTTCCTCCGGTAATCGTCATTAACCGTTATTAAAATTTCGACTATGACGTCGCGCTTTACGGTGTTCCGTTACTGCAATCCGCGCGCTGGGCACGTTTGCGACGCTAATTATTGCACGAGATTAACAGGTCTTGTAAAGACAGGCAGCGAGATGTTTACAGTGATATCGTTTTGTCATTTCGAAGCTTATATCTCTCTTGTATATGATACTTTATTAATATATGCAAGGAAACGTGAAAGCACTTCTTCTTGATATTAAAATGATTTTAAATCATTAAACGAAACATAAAACGTACATACTTGTTATGATAAGCGTGACGAATGTATGGAATGTATGTATTGAGGAGATATAACAGAATCACAAAATATAGTAGAAAGTATAAAATATAGAGACTTCATTCACGTAAAACGATGTTAGATGATCGAAATGATAAATTCATATCCGCGAGAAACTCTATTCCAGAATATAATTCTTGTATATATTCGATTTTGTTTCTTTAACCCAAAACTTATTAACTGTTTTATTGAACTTATTCTGAACTAAGTTCATCTACTTTCTAAAACCTTTAGAATAAATCTCACATTAAAGAGTGAAATCTCACTCTTGAAGATTGAAACATGAGCCATTTATTTTTCAAGACTGGTTCAATTTTCACACTTTAGAGTGAGATTTCACTAAAACAAATTAGAAAATATAAAATAGATACTTTTTATTACTTCCTTTTATCTTCGTAAGTTTGTCTCAATTAACTCACTTACATATACTATTACATATATTATTATATATTAGGTGTTGGAATTAATTCGTAGCGTTTTACAAGTGATGGGAAGTACTTTCATTAATGTATTTTTTAATGCTCATGTGAAATAAATAACATTCTTTCATTAAAAACGCTACGAATTAATTCCAACACCTAATATATTACATATATGATTAAAATAACTATTTAAGGCAAAGATTAAAGACGTTTATCTATATTTTAGATTACCTGAAATTAAAATAATGCGACATTCACCAAACAGTAGCGCAGCAACAGAGTTGTAACATAACATTAATCTGTAAAACACAAATACAGTCAAATTACAATGATGCTCAAAATAATTAATATTTTAGAAAATCATTATTATGCGTATTAGATTTTCATTTTTCTTTTTAATACATGTTCAATAAAAAAATTACTTATAAAATGCATCATAAGAACGATTTTAGTAAAGTACCTAAAAATTTAGGTAGAAACAGATCTGAAAATAATTTTGTTTGATTATTAAAATAATTATGTAAAACGCTACAACTACGTCAGTTGCTTCAATTGATTATTGGAATGTCAAATTTTTTTGCGACCATTGCTCATTATGTTTGAGTCCTATAATTATTTTCACAGTGCAATTAAATTATTTTCAGATTTATTTTCAGATATCTCAGTTAACACACAACGTCTTTAAAATAGATTTTCAATATTTATTTAATGTTAAAAATATAAAATATTTACTTAATAATTAATATAATATGTATTTAATATATTAATATATATTTAATATTAAAAATATATTTTAAAAACATTGTCTGCTGATGGAAATCTAGCTAAATTCTTAGATTCTTTAGCAAAATCGTTCTTTCTACATGTATCATCTTTTTCATCTGCATCTCAAGGTATACCGGAAACAGCCTCAAACGATCGCGTTTTCCACGTATTAACATACAACTTGACACAACAACATAGCGCGCGGGAATTATGCAACGTTAGCCGGAGGATGCTACACAATGATCCTCGGCGAGAGGTATTCGATACCACCGGGAGGAATGGTACTTAAAGACAGGCTACAGTTAGGTAACATGTGGCGAAGCGACCATCTGTCTAGGAAGCGAACGCGGCGGGTGTTGCGACGAGGAACAACGACACATCTCGCATTGACTTGCGCTCCTCTCCGCGTCGTTTCTCCTTGTGCGAGATGAGATGGACCGTTTATGCGTGACTGGCTTGACTTTGTTGAAGGCGCGCGCCTACCTCGTAACGCCACGCTCGCAATGTCAAGGTGTCATGAGGTGATTGACGGAAAACCGCCGGTGTTACGTTCGTCACGTAACGTGTCTCCACGTACAATCGCACGAAAGCTGAACTGTACATTGAGAGAAAAATGTTTGGTATTTATGACAAGAAATTATATAATTATTATCAGGGCCAACTATATATTTTTTTCTTATGTAGAACTTTAAATTATTGTTACTAACAATATAATAGTAATAATCATAAAAATGGAACTTCTAGTTATAATTATTTTACCATTATACAATTTTATTACTGTTATAATGTTAGTAATAATAATTATATTTATAATAATTATATTTCTATGTACATAAATATGTACATATAGTTGGCTTCAAGAATTACTATAATTTATATAGTTACAAATGTCAAACATTTTTCTTTCAGAGCAAGAATATATAATTATTATCAGGTTATAGATGAAGTGTCTTCCAGTTATGTCGTTTGAAAAACAATTAAAACTGTATTGTATTAGGTGTTGGAATTAATTCGTAGCGTTTTACAAGTGATGGGAAGTACTTTCATTAATGTATTTTTTAATGCTCATGTGAAATAAATAACATTCTTTCATTAAAAACGCTACGAATTAATTCCAACACCTAATAATATCTAATATTTGCAGTTACACATTCAAGGATATTATCAAAGACTTTTCATAAATGATACAACTGTCGGCTGATCACTTAATCTAGTAATTTATTGATCAAATTTAGAAAAATATAATATAAGATAATAATATTTAATGGATAATTTTTTTAATTTATGCGTATTAACGAATTTTAATTTAAGACTACGTTGACAAAATGTTTAATCTAAAAAAATGTGAAGATTACGAAAAGAGATATAAACAAATAAGTCATCAGAGAGAAAACGACTTGGTCAAAGCTTCTTCAAAACATTTTACAATTTGTAATAATTTAACTCAATTATTGATCTATTTGCACTATGCAAATCTTTGAAATTAATATGAGTACAGATGCAATTATTGGAATCAATATTTAATTTAATTTAATATATAATGTTAATTTAAAACTATATATAATTCAGAGCACCATATGGGCTTCGCACTTCGTAAATCAAAGTCAACATGTCTTGACATCGAGATGTAAAACAGCTTGCTTTCCTTCGCTTTCGAATCTGTATATTTTCCTTCATCGCCGTCACTTATCGACATTAACTAATCATTTAATTAAAGTCTATATATTTTATAATTGTAGTATTGACTTGCCGATAAATAATGAAGAAAATGAGTTGCATTTTCGTGCTGTCGATTTACATTTTAATTACACAGTGGCACGAAAATGTTAACCAGAATATTCATATTGAACATAGTGAATGTGCGATGTCTCAAACAACTTGGCAGACGTTCGCGCCAATATATCAACGTCATCGTTTCAAGTTAATTGACCGACGTTGTACAGCTTGCACCTTTCGTGTTTTCACATAATAAACTTCGCGCGACTGCAATGAATTCCAACATCTGTGTCTACGTGAATTTTAACAATGAATACGCGATGCTATTAGATTCCGAAAAATTTTTCCAAGAAATATAAGATGTCTGCAGGATGTTAGTAACAAAATTAAAATTACAGAAAATTACAAAAATCTCAGACACAAAAATAAAGGTAATTTGATTATATCACGTACTTCCAATTATCATATAAATATTATTTAAATGATAAGTATTTTTCTAATCTCTAATTGCTCTATCAGATTATATTACATAGAGAGAGATTGAAAGAGAAAACTAATATCAAGTTTAATAAACTTTGCTTTAAATTAAATCAATTTTAATCTCTAATATGATACGAACAAGAAGAGAAATAATTACAAATAATAAATAGACTGATAAAGTCTCTTAATACTAACAAAAATGATTGCAATTACTATAATTTAACTATGATTTATAGTCATTTTCGGTGTCAGCATATATTTTTTAGTAGAACCATAAATATAATAATTATTAATAACATTATAGCAGCAATAAAACGGAGTTCCTCACCATAATTATTTTACCATACAATGTAAGTCACAAATATACCAAACACTTTTTTCTTTATATACGAGATAATATTTTATATAAAAAACTAATTGCAGAAAATGTGTTAATAATTTATCAATTTACTATTCGTATAAGCATGCAGCAGTGATAATACCGGCTCCGAATGTACAAAAAAATTTCAATTACGCGCCGCATGATGCGATATAAGAGGATAGTCGCACCGTGGCAATGGATTCTGCTTGTACGAGCGGAGAGCTATAATTACGCGATGCACTACATGAAAAAGATGTCATAACAAATGCCCGCAAAACGGAAGACGCTAGTAAATCCGCATGCTGATTGACTTCTGATCTCGAGAACGTTGTGCATCGCGGCGTTTCAGGCGCATCGAGAAAATGCATCGCAACCAGTTTTCCTTCGGGGCATCGTAGACCTCTCTCTTTCCTTTGCATGATAATTCGCGTATTCCGTGGGTTATTTTCTCGTTGAAATGAACGAAACCAACGTAAGTCTTCGCGAAAACTCCGCCCAATTGGAAGCAGATAATAATTAAGTCCGCTAATTGCTCTTGTCGGAATCGCCGCTGGCCGCATTTAATTTGCCATTTACTGCCGCGAGAAAATATTGATGAGTACGATAAAGGTGGGTTGGGTTTTCCGTGCTTTGCTTTTTAGTAATACACTGTATATTGCTACCGGATTAATAAATAAGGATAGCTCAGAGACAAGTTCATGAGATGCGAGGCGGAAACGAAAGTAATAAAGGACATCGCAAACAAGTGTGCAGTAGCAAATGTATTGGAAATTCTATACAGTTAGAATATTTACAAAAAGCTACAACGCTCGGTTGTAGCAATGCAATCAAATGTTTATTTTAAGATTCTAGTTCGGTTTTGAAAAAATATTTAAATCTTATACCTAGTCATCAACCACGTAGAAATAATTTACGATTAATTTACAATCACAATTTTAACCCTTTCGTCAAAGTATAGGTACGTGAATACTTATATCAAATCTTAAACGGTAAAAATTTATATATTTTGTTCAAATTGCATTATAATGTTTCAAAAATTCCACGGGCAGCAAAGAACAGTTTTACACAGACTTTCTCTCATATATTTTTATTTTTATATTTTAATATCTAAATAGTTAGATTAGTTGGATACAGATCTAAAAATAATTTTGTTGGCCCACCAAAATATGTGGAACGCTCAAATTGATTAGAATATCAAAACTTTTTGAAGTATTATTTCATTATGTTTGATATTCCTACGTAATTATTTTGATAGTCCAAATTCATTTTCAGATCCATAGTCAAATTATTCAATTTTAAGCAAAATCCTAAGATTTGTAACTTGTTCTTGTAAAACTTGTAAGAACTTTAACTAAACTAATATTCTAATTTTATGCATATGTACATCGTAAGACGATTATTCGTAAATGTCTACGATTTCTCGTAAATATCATGGCTTAATAAGAAGCTGTTTATAAAGATATCGTATAAAAATATAAGTACTTGAAAGTTCTTACGATTCCACTTAAAATTTAAGCATTAGTTACTTCAGCAAAACAATTCTTTCCGTGTGGTGAAACACGGTGGTGAAAAGATGCATTAACAAAAGGATTAAATATAAATCTATAAAATATACAGCAGTATAAATTTTCAAATAAATATCTGGTATTCTGGGAGATAAATTATAACCTTGAACCGCGTGTTTTGTGAGATCGTAAAAATGGAAACAGGATTTTCGGGATTTCGCCAACCTCCTGCTTCAGGACTGTCGTGCCGATCTTTCCGTCCGATATCGTCGCGTGCGCCTTATTTGCAACCCGAGAATAAAGCGGTTGTATCTTTGGAGATCTCTGCACGATTTCCTTAAGTTATCATTACCGGTATTTATCGGTGAGTCGCATGAATGACGTTACGATCGGCTACCACAAATAATTAAGCGCATCACAATTTACGATTAATTACATGCGCGCGCCGAGTACGAGTGGATTTAATGAAGTTAATTAAGAATCTAATATCGCAGGAAGCGTTCATCGACCATCTCGTACGTGCGATTATACTGGAATCTTTTTAGTTCAGCGATCTATCCTATTTGCCGCTTAATATTTTACGATGTATACTTGCGAGGCGCTCGATTGATGGACGATTGAAAATATAAAGTTCAATTTGGAAAATGCAACGAGATAAATTGGCTAACGGATCGCGATAGGAAAGCCAATATCGCTTGTGAATTTTTGTCCTCGAGATCGCGCGACCGATAAACGTGGCGTGAATTATGCAAAATCTACGTGTCCGATTGCAAGGAGGCTGTGACCTCGTCGCAATATATCATTACCAAGTGTCCAAGAAAACGGAAAGGACGCTTGAATTAGAGCGACAAGATGTACCGTTGTATTTGTATGCAATTTATATGCATTTTTTATAGACTTTTCTAAATGAAAGAGAGTTATTAGTTTTATTCCAGATTTTAATACTAGACGTACCAACCGGTCATTAGTGACGGTGTTTACTTTTTTTTTAGATTAATATTAATAATAATAATAACCTTATTGAATACAAATAATAAAGAGGTAGGTAAAAAAAATGCAGTAATAAATAAAGACATCAATTCCAGACAAAAGGCGAGACTGCAGTTACCGATTGGACTCCTGTCTGAAAATATATTCAACATAGTGTGACTAATACATAAATTAATGTAAACAATAATAAGCAGAAAATATTACAAATATTTGCAATATAAATTGTATACAATAGAAAATGAAGAGTTAAACAGAAAAGAAATAACAATGCAAATGTTGTTTTATTCTTATAATATTTCTTGTATAAACATAAGATTTCTTGTATAAATATAGGCTGAAATTTTTTTAGCTATTCAATAATTGTTTTTTATATAGATGAAATATTTGATTTTTCATCACTTTCTTTATTTCAACTTATTTGCTTTCCTTTTAGTGAATAAGAAACGTTGGTACTTCTAGTGTTAAATCATTTCTTACGTTATCTTACAGAGAATGAAGATAAAAGATATATAGACATGTATCGTTTAAAAAAACATCTCAATAATACTTACGATTTGCTGATAATCCGAGATAATCGAATGTAGGAAAAATGCTTGCGATTGCTTCCTTCTTGTGCGTCTTTTTATTTATGCGCATGGGATACACTTGACGATCGATCTACATACCGAATTGTATCGTACAATATCTTAATCGAGATCTGATATTTTACGCCGATGCCGGCGGCGGTTATGATTGCAATTGGTTAGCCAAGTCGTCGGCGTTGCAGCCTGGTTGTAACCGGCTCGAGAATAGAAATCCAGTTTTCGGCGGACACACATGATCATAAAAGATGCCAACCTGTTCCTCGGACACGATCTTACGGTGATTCTAGCACTGACCAGTCGGAGGATCAAGATATCACATAATTTCCGTAATCAACATTCGCTCTGCTCCAAGTGATAATAAACAAGTTTGCAAAGAAACTTTTCGCCGCTTCTTTATAACTTATCGTATTATCGCTTTATTATAAATTTGGAAATTATCGTAACTTGATAACGTTATATCATCTCGATAAGTCATTTGGAATCAGCCATTGGAACCACTATGGAACTGTATATGGAACAGTTTTACTAAAGTATCTGAAAATGTAGCTACAGATCCGGCTACTCAAGCTTGCTAGAATATTAAAATTTTTTTGCAACACTGCTTATCATACTTGAATTTCCTACATAATTATTTCGACTTCTAATAAAATTATTTTCAGACCTGTATCTATAGTTTACTATGCTCGAGATTCCTACATAATTTAATAACTATTTTTAGTTCTGTATCTAACAATTATCATGCTTTTCTTTTTATTATGGTTTAATGAAATTATTTTCAGATCTATATATAGCTAAATTTTAGACTTTTTAACAAAATCGTTCTTTCCTATTGTTATTGATTTATACTTATAATTATGTCCATCCAGTTTTTATGAAATCTCTAGTTCTAAGCAACTTTAAGCAGCACATAATTCTAATTAATATAATTGTAATATAAATTGTATATAATTGTAAATAATTCTATCTATAATTCTTACACGTCTCCGTCGAAATATCCATTTCCTCTTGTATTCCAACAATTTTATTCGGCAAAGTTCAACAGCATGCTCGATACACTTTATACAAACATCGTAGCGATAATGGCACGCATTTTCTGGATCGCTGACGCACATGTTATTGTTAGTTTTCAACCGCATTGCTCCAATACGCTTCGCAATGAAATACTTAATCACAGACATTGTTCTACGATAACTAGAGCCGAAGGATTGTCGGATTCACTGATTGTCTTCCGAGTGCATGGTGTTCAACAGAGCGAAGAAGGAGTACGAGCCTCGCAGGATCTATGAAAAACTCACAGTAAATTATCGACCAACCCCTTTGTGATTCAATCGCGAATGATAAACGACGTAATTTGCGAGTGCGTAAAAAAAATCGTGCTAAAGAAAATTTAATCGAGAAATCTGTGTAATAACTAACTAAAATAACCAATTCCAAATTATTTCGTGAATTATTTTCACTCTGATTTAAGTTATTTCAGGTATACACACAAGAAAATCTTCGGACGAATCAGTGCTTGGCCATTTAGACTTCGTACTTTGAGTGGTGTCTTTAGGCATTCTGTTGTATCAGACAATCGCGCGACCATCGATTTAATACGCAGTTATTCACGAAGGATGGGCGGAGAACGCTTCGCCTCTCTGCACGTGCTAAAGATGCGTTTTGATCTTCATGTTCCTTCTGGACTCTTATAGAGTACCATTCGCAACATCCGGCGTTCCATTCTTTTATCCCGATGTATTTACGACTATCAGCATCAATTCGCCGCAGGTAAAGAAAAATAAAATTGCCACACGTACGAAGCAACAGCGAAAAAACGCTGCACTATATTTGAAGCGGTGAGTGCTTCAAATATAAGAGGATGATTCACGGTTATCAAATTTTTCAGTACTAACAAAAACTGTTTAACTTCAGTTCTAGTAAAAAAAATTAACAAATTTACTTTTGGGAATTTAGATAAATATGACAATAGTTTTTAAACATTCCTAATTCTTGAAATCTTGTCTATTAAATGAAAAACTTAAATTTCAAATTTTGACTCACACTTTTTTTGTTCAACGTTGATGAAAAAAATTAAAAATGTTACGTTACATACTTTATGTGTTTCGAATTATATATATTATATATATTAAACAATTATATATATTAAACAATAATTTAACATAAGATTTAATTTTACGAATTAATTTTGGATTATATTAAACAATAATTTAATATGAGATTTAATTTTACAAATTAATTTTGGAAACACTGAAATTAAAATACTAACTATTAAACTATCTTTTCTGATTGTTTAGTCGTTGGTCATTCGAAAATCAATAAAAAAAACTTTTATATTTTAACGGGATATAGGATTTCATTTTTTTTCAAATCTTGAATCTTGATTCTTGGATTCGTGATCTACACACTCTCTCTCTCTACACTTTCTACGTTTTCAACTACCTATTTAAATTTTTTAGGTTCTTTGAAGCCTAAGACTACTGTTTTATGTAGAAAGCGTACCTATCCATTTCATGATGAAAAAGAATTTAGAAGAAAATCTTATTTTCGCACAAAATTGCGGACTCATCCTTTTTTATACTAACCGATTCACTTAAAGTTATTAATCTTCCAGTTAAAAAGCGACTTACTTAATTCATGCAAATCATATTTTTTTGCAAATGTCTCGTCGAGTTTGTTAAATTTCTTTGGAAAGTTCGGAATTGCGCGAGAAATGCGCTTCGATCACTATGTATTCAATCTTTCCTCCTCAAGTACCTGTTTAATGGCTTTAATTCCATTTAATTACTATGATCTCAGTCAATACTTTTTCTGCACTATGCGTACCAAAAGTATCACGCGGTAATCAACCGGTCTGAGGATACGATCATCGATGCGTTTTTGAAGATATACTCACCGCGGTGAATGTCTCCATGGATAAAGCGTAGAACACGCCTGCTTTCAGATTTATTGCTTTTCTCGAAAATATTATAGACAGTATTAGCAGACGTCCAGGCTTGGCGGAAATGTCATCATTCCATTTCGAAAGCCACTGGCTTTGCGTCAACGATGCGCTCTGTAAGATCATAAATCCAATGCGATATGGAAGTTCGCCTCAAGTATACACGTTACAAATCATGTGCGTTAATTCTAAAGAGATTACAAGTTTTATCAACATTCTAACTTTTCGTTGATTTTGTTAACGGGGCGTTATTAATGCTGATAGTAAAATAAAAAATAGATCTTGTACAACATTTTACCTTTAATATTGTAAAGTAAATTTGATCTTCACTTCCTTACTTTAAAAGATAATTAAAAGAAATAAATTTTTCAGAAAAGATGAAAAACTATTAGGTGTTGGAATTAATTCGTAGCGTTTTACAAAGTATTTATAAGTTTTAAAAGTACTTTCATTAATGTATTTTTTAATGCTCATGTGAAATAAATAACATTCTTTCATTAAAAAACGCTACGAATTAATTCCAACACCTAATATTTTTCAACTTGACAGAAAATTATTGACTCAAATAATGTCGACAAAAAGAATATATTCTTAACATGACCAAATGTCATTTTTGCTATTTTTGTTTTATAAATATCCTTAAAAAAAATATTCTTTTTGAGGATTTTGACGATTTTTTAAAGTTGGATTAGTACAGTTTTGATGATTGATAGAATAATGTTAAGTAATGTTAATTTATTATTGTAATAACTTGAAAATCACATGTTATCACTTTTAAAGCAAAGGAGTGATATATATTTTCGGAATTGCACTATTACATATTAAAAAAAAAAACCTTTTATATAGATATAAGTATTAGTGATAAATTAGTAATGAAAAAATGGTATTACAGTAAAGCAAGTGTTGCTGTGGAACATAATTGCACCTGGTATTTCACTTCGTTTCCCAGCCAACAGAAATAGAAAAGCTGCGAAAGGGCCGCCATCAAGTATACCGCAAACTTTAAGGTGTTGGAACTCTGGCCTATGACCTGCTCGAAACAAAGCGATGCTCTGATCACGATCTGACCGCGACTTGGCACTTTGACTTATCACGACTCACCAAGGCTGCTTGGAAGCCAGTTAGGCAAATCATCGAGGTGCTCGAGAGCATCTGAACGAACATGCCGGCGCTAAAGACTTCGTTGAAGTCGTCTATTATAGCAAGCAGACGTTGATGATTACGAATGGATCGTCCGAACGGCTTGGCAAAACTGCCGCAGCGAATCGCGTCCGGATCATAATTATCCTTTTTCCAGCTGGCTTCGGTTGTAGAAAATGCCCCGTAACAAGAGTTTTCATCGATGGTGCTTGAACGGTTTTGCTTATCTATATCACTTGGCGTCCCATCGTACCACTCGTTGCTGCCGCAGTTCTTAAAATGTGCATTCAGAATTTCGAGCTGCACGAGAAATAGATTGCATAAATTCGTGAGCAAACCGTCCATCATGATAATGGCGATTACGCCGATGGAGACGGTGCAGGCCTCGACGAAAAAGCCAATCCCGTGCCATGGATATACGGTTGTATCGAAGGGATACTGCGCTCTCACTGGGAGCTCTCCGTTCTCCACAGGCACGACGAACAGCAGAGCGATCACGAGGAAGAAACCCAGGACGCTAAACCCGTAGAAGGTCACGCGACAGAGCAGCAGGTATTTGTCCAGGATTTCATCTTCGACGCCAACTAATTAAAGGGATAATTAAAATTTATACGAAAAAAACAATTTTGTTAAAGTATTTGAAAAAGACCCTGCACTAATCGTGTGAAAAATTGAACCCTGGTGAAATGAGTTTTCACACATAATGTAGCTCGTAATATGGTGAACAAAGGATGTAATAGATACAAACTCAGTAATGAATAATTTCTGAGCTATGGTGTATCAAGAATAATATTTGTGTTCATATACTTGTGATCCTTTGGTATTCAGGTAAAAAATTATTCATTATTGAATTTATGTTTGTGACGTCATTTATTTCCTACATTATAAGTTACATTATATGTGAAAACTAATTCGTCGAGATTCAATTTTTCATATAATGATGCGCAGGTTTTTAAATAGATATAGATCTGTAAATAATTTTGTTGAGCCATATGATTAGAATTATTGCAAAAATTATTAACATTTTAGCAATCAGTTTGAGCGTCTTATTGATTATTAATTATTTTAATAATCCAACAAAATCATTTTTAGATCTATATTTAACTAAATTTTTAGGCAAAACTGGTCTTTTTGTATATATATATATATATATATCGATGTAATCGCGTTTGGCAGTTACTTGAAAAATTCTGACTGGGAGATGATTATTCAAAGGAAAAGTACAATCGTTTTCACGCTGTCGATATCGCTGGTGTGTACTTTGCATCTTACGCAATGTGATATTAGAATTAGATATTAGAAACTTGATATGCGATTTCAAAGAAACGTCACGTGTCGCGGATGCATATATCAGGCGTGATTATGCAAACTGTCGAGTAATTCTCTGTGAATGAGTCGTAGATCCTTAATCGCGTATCAAGAGGATATGTTGCGAGAAGGACTGGCAGAGACCGACAAGGAAAAATTCTTCGAGTGGTCCTGAATTAACGGAGAAGTGACGAGCTACGATGGCCCTTTCGCAGTGTCCTTTCGACGTGCAGATCTCATTAAAGTGTAAAATTGCGTGCCCTCCTGTCAGCGTGTTTGCTTAACAGAGGATACATATATTTATGTGACTTGACACTAAAGCCATTTACATTTCATACTTTCATGGATTGCAACAATTTAATATACGTTTAATCTTTCATTATTCACGCGGTGTGTCCAGGATATCCGCTTTATGAAATCACTGATTATATATACGTATAATTGCTATATTTACACACTTTATTAAATTTAGCACAAATTATTTCACAAAATAAAAAATTTTTTTTATTTTATCTCTAAAGAAATGTGTAAAATATTATTAATTTTTATTTGATTATAAACGATTATAAAGAGAAAATTGAGATAGAATGTTGTCATCCTTATGAAAAAAAAAAATAGTATTGATTAAGTGAAAAAAGTGTTGGAACGATTAGTGCTCAATATTGGATTTGAAATAATATATTTAATTTTTCAATTATTTCTGATCATTTTTTCGTGAGTCTAATAGTACTTTTCTTAATAAGGGCAGAAACATCTCATAAGTAATTACGTTAAAAAGTATCACGCAAGTAACGTAGAGTTAAGAGCAGACAATATACAGACATGTGTTTAAATAAATATCGTCGACGATAAAATTGTGTGACATACGAAATATTGAATGTTATAAAACAATTGATATTTCATTTAAAATTATTCGATCCTTCTCGCATTCTTTTGCCATATTGGTCTCGCATATCTAAATGCTGATTGATTACACAAACGCAATTTTACTCACTGGGAAACTTGCAGAGTTCAATACAATTGTCGATAATTTTGCGGAGCAATCGTATGATTTTCTCATGACGAGTTTGGAAGATCATCACCTTGAAGAAGACGACGATGATCCCAGCAAAGATGCATCCATCGTCCGTAACGATTGACAAGTCGTCAAAACTCATGCAAATGTCAGCGAATAGAGTTATCATGAAGACAAGCATAATTGCTAAGACAGATTTGTTGTATACGTGATATGAGCATCTTAGGAACGCGGACGAATTCGAGTCGAGAGTCCATAAACCAACATACCTGAAATTATTATAAAAGAATATTTATAACACTGAACAAATTTTGATCAATATGTTATTTCTCAACACATAATAATTGTATCTTGTACGGTTTTTAAACAAAAAGGTAGATATATTTTTTAAAAAATTCTATCATTCTTTAATTTTCAAAAATTCTGTTTAAAATAAACGTAGATTTGTAATAAGTGCAATAGTTATAAGAAATTTAAATATTTTTTTTTACAGTATATGAAAATAAATATGATGATATAAATTTTATTTATGATACAATTTAAATGATATATTAAAATAATGAAATTTATTGGCAACGTTTAATGTCAAAAGATTTACAATTATATTAGTTTCTGTTTTTCAACATCTTAATGATCATTTTTATGTATCTTACTCTGTAAAATAAAAGAAAAATGTAGACTGTACTTAGTTTTTTTTAAAATAAATTCTTAATTTCTTAAAATCTGTGGACGGTGAAACTTTCTCAATTACATTCTCTTTCAATAACCGAAAATATATAAGAATCATCATTCGGATATTGAGAAACAGAAAATGTAAATCTGTACAATCGGGGAAAAGAATTCGAAGTCAGCTCGAGGATTACACAAACGATACACAGATATGATATACACAATTATAAAATGTAAAACGAGACAATACGATCTTCTAAAGTACGTGATAAACGATCAGTCAATCACGCGTGATAAGATTTATAACAGATCTCACTTCAGGTAACTGAGATGCACAATGTTCAACTTCTCGAACTGTTCCAAACGATTGCTAGTCGTTCCTCGCGTCATCCCTGCTACTCCGCGTCGTGGCCACGATGACAATAAAGGACACGCTGCTTGCAGGGCATGGGAGGTCACCTGTATCGCGTGGGTGCGATTCCTCGAGCGATACGTTATATATCAAAGTACTCATTATCGAGAGTCGTTTGAATCTATATTCCCCTTCGCTGTACTAGGAGAAAATTGTCCATGATAAACTGGACGCAGATTGTACTGTCACGTCTTTTTTTCCACGAATTATAGACACTCGCTTGTTGCGGCAACGTCTTCCATCACGCCAATAATTTAAGAAAATGGCGGTAATTGCAATGCTGCTGCAATCCCGCGATTCGTTTCGTTCCCAAGCATTTTGTGTTTTACCGCAATAAGAGGCCAATACAGAAACAATTTATATCAAGCCGCACATTCATAAGTATAAACGGTCCATCGTTTTCCACTTATCGAAATAGTCGACTCGACTGCAAATTTGACAATGTGTGTTTTGCTGTAAGACGATTCGATCACTGTAGTATTGCCAGTTCTTTCACGATTGTATAACGACACATAATTTATTGTTGATGTAAGGTAAAAAAATCTTTGAGACATTTTTGCAAAAACAGTTTAGTGATAATTGTATCTATCTTTTAAATTCACTTTTTTACATTCGCTTTTATTTAATTGTAATTTGCTTTTATTTATTTATATTTGCTGTCATATAACTACAAAATGGAAATTAGAGAATAATTATGAAGCTACAATACATATTTAATAATTTTTTTATTAAAAAAAAATTATTGTGTCTTTCTTTTAAATTTACTTTTATTTATTTATAATTTATTTTTATTTAGTTAGAGATTTATTTAGTTAGACATTTATTTTTATTTAGTTGTGATTTGCTATATTCTTATTTTATATATTTATTTTTATTTATTTATAATTTATCATTATATAATTGCAAAATTAAATTAAAATTAGAAAACAAATTATAGAGTTACAATACGTATTTAAAAAAAAATTGTATTCAAAATAAATAAAAAATAAATTCCGGTACCGGGAATCGAACCCGAGCCTCCTGGGTGAGAGCCAGGTATCCTAGCCACTAGACCATACCGGATTATGAAAGGTTCCTTGTGAATTTTAAAGAAATAATTAGCTATCGTACTTGAATTATACAATAAATTTATACATTATTGATAGTTTTGTATTTTTGTAAATATTATGTTAGCTAACCGCAATAATATATCATAACGATTCTATAAAATAACTCTGGAAATAGTCATAAATAAAAAAATTATTATTTCTATGTTTTGCATTCAGTAATATAAATAACATTATTAACAATAATAACAACTATTACATATATTTGCCATAACAATTAACAGAAAATCGTTTTTAAAAAAGTAAAAAAACATATCGTCTGTACTAATTGTAAGTTTCGAACCGACGACGTTTTAGATGATACACATTTCATGATAAATTCGGTACTCCGATCGTTATATTTATTAATTACTAAGGCAAAAAATATAATCAACAATTGCATAACTTGTAATAATGAGCAAAAGAATTTGTCAGAAGTGGGATTCGAACCCACGCCCTCAGAGAGGACCAGAAAGCCCCAAACTCGGTATTAAACCGAGAAGGTATGAACCTTGAGTCTGGCGCCTTAGACCGCTCGGCCATCCTGACAATCGATTACAAGTCTCTTAATAATGCAGATAAGCTGTACACAGCAGTGCACATGTTAAATTTAATGTAAGACACGTAATAATAAATATCCATGATTTATTAAATAATTCAATAATATAAAATAATTAATAATCTATAATATAATAATAATTGATAAGCCATAACATAAAATGTTTCATTACCAACACAAACTGTAAAAAAAAATCAATTATGCTTGCCATAAATTTTATGGAAAGCCCTTTTGTCTATAAAATGCGTATGAGATGAAAAATAATATATTGTAAAATTTTTAATAAATTCGAGAACAAATTAATTAATTATTTTCCATTGTGTTTTTTATTCACGGCGTTTTTGTGAGCAAAAGAATTTGTCAGAAGTGGGATTCGAACCCACGCCCTCAGAGAGGACCAGAAAGCCCGAAAAACTCAGTTTTTGAACAGAGAAGGAGTAAACCTTGAGTCTGGCGCCTTAGACCGCTCGGCCATCCTGACAATCGAACTCATCTTTCTTAAAATAATTACATGAATATTTATTCAATTTATAAATTTACATCGTTCATTAATATTATCTTTCAGATTACAAATAATTTTTTTATTTGTATATATATTTAATTTTTATATACATATATAACACCGAAAATATAAAATTTTAATTATTATTGTTAATTATGTTATTTACAAATTCTATATGAAATGTATTTAATAAAATAAAAATATATAAATTTCTAGATAAAAAAAATTAAATTGTAAAAAAAAGTTATGTTTCCGCCCGGGATCGAACCGGGGACCTTGTGCGTGTGAAGCACACGTGATAACCACTACACTACGGAAACTTACGAAAGAATCTTCTTCTGATTTTGAACATCTAGTTCCTTCAAGCTATTCTATTATAATTAAAGACTTTATTAATATGATATCACTTTATATTTAAAAAATTTCATTGAAATATATAAATTATAATAATTATATTATGTCTGAATTTTATATGTAGAAAAGTATAGATTTCAAACAATTGAAGCATTTCTATATTCTATTTTTTATACAAATATATTATCCTAATAATTAAATACATTATTAACTGAGAATTAATATTAAACATTTTATTCGATAATTAATATCGTCTAAAATGTTAGAAATAATTAAACATAAGTAATGTTACAAAAGATAAATATACATACTATATATAATAACATAATAGAATTTGTAGATTATCAATTAGAATATATATAAATATTTATTAATTTGATAAATAAAACAAATGAATTCGAACACAGTAGATATGTCATAAAATAGATCGTAAGAGGTACTGACTTATTGTTAGAAGAGTCGTATAATGGTAACAGAAATGTAACGCCGTTATGTCTGTAAACAAATCCGTGGGATACAATGCCATCCTTCACGAGAAAAACACAGCCGGCGTGCCAGAAATATTTCGGTATTCTTTGAATTGTAAATGCTACATGACATTAAATCGAGGCTGTTCATCGTCGCTTCGACGAATTTGTGGAATTTCTACGGTGCTTCTCTCCCTATTTTCGTCACGGTACAGAGATTTACAGTCTCATTCGAACAATGGTATTGCATTACAACAGTGATTAAACCGTGAGTTACAGTATTCGGATATTTCGGATTTGATCGACAGTGCCCATGATTTATTGACGCAACTGCGTGTTGCCAGTTGCTGTATTTCTTACGTTTTCTCGCTCAATATTTTATCGACGGAGGCTAATAATACATTAGAAGTTTAACCCACAGTAGGCACATCTATTTTATGATCTGTTTTCACCAACGCAGATTAACTTTAATTTCGGTTCAACTTACTCTTTGTTTTTTCTAATTCTAAAGATTAGAAAAAAAAACGAAGAGTAAGTTAAATTGAGATTAAAGTTAATTGATGGAAATGGGCATATTTAACCAAGATTGCGCGTTTATTGTAAAATACAATACCAGAGAGAGAAACCTAAAAGAGGTCATCCCGGCATAATAAATGTAACATTGAAAAACATTGATTTTAAACTAAATGGTATAATAAATTTCTATGGCAATTAATATACCTAAATATTTTTTTATATTTTTATTTTCATGTCACGCAATATGCAAACGCTGTATTATAACTTTGTTATATACGTAATAATTAGATAATTACTTATTACTTATTTTTTTATATTCGGCAAACGAGAATGGATTAAAATGGATTGAAATTTTTTTCTATCCGAATGCGTATTTTAAAAAAATAACGAATACCTTTTTTTTGGATTTAATTGGATTCAATTAGATTCAATTGGATGCAATTGGATTAAAAAACTGCTTTTCCTATTCAAAATTTTGAATTGACGTATTCACAATACACAGAAAAAGCTAATATTATTTTTAGATTGAAAGACATAGAGATATGCTCCGTGCAATTCCTATAAATGAATAAAACTGTATTCAGGATTGAAAAGCGTTCATTTAACATTCATGAATCAATATTTCTGAAAATTTGAATTCATTTCAATTCATTTCAATCCATTCGTTTGCCGGATTGTATTATCCAATTTGTAATAATTATTTACATTCAAAATTAATTGTTCTTTATTATATTGTTCAACAGTTTAGGAAACGTATCAAAATCCGTACAAAAATATAAAAAATGTTTAGCGTTCAAAATATGATATGAATATGTACCCATACATTAATAAAAGAATTAACAAATATTTATAATAATTAATTAGAACGTTATATTTTACTTTACTTTATACTTTAAAATATGTACTCATAAACATTTTACAAAATTATCCTAATAAAAGGGTGTTTTTTTTCATGTACATATCATATAAATAATGATTTTATGTTTTAAAACGTGTACTCGATCATAAACTTCATAAAGTTATCATAAAGGAGTGTTTTATGTATCACATAAATAATGATTAACTCACATTATGTTCCATAAAAGGTGTAGTTCTTATACGCCTTTTAACATCCCGTTGGCAAAGTGTTGAGATTTGCGGGTAATGCAGGCGTTTGAACGAACGAGAGACGCGTTTAATTAAAAATGTACAGATCGTGTAAGCATTCTCACGGATCTCGTCACGCATTACCAATTCGTTCACGTACAAAAATCGCAACAGACGTTAATTTTCCCTCTCTCATCCCGAAATTTCGCTCCAAATGCGGCGACTGTCGCTCTTGCCCACCTTTCTTGAAACTCATTTAACGCGCCTCTTCCACGAAGCACCCGCAGCCGGTTTGGTTTAAAAGGGAGAGAAGATCTGATGCTTATATACTTACTGAAGAATCTCGAGGGCGAGCAGACATTAACGAATATAATCATATAGTGGATTAAAAAATTAGTATGGCGAGTTGTTCCTAAGTTGCCGTACAATTGCTGAAGAAATATATCGTGTATCTTTAAAGTTAATTCAACTATATATTTAATTTTTAATGTTTCTTGATTTTCAAATATACATGTTATATAATAATGTATATATATCTTCACACTTGAATATACAGTTACAAAATTGTAATTGTCCGGACAATTGTGCGCCATTATATATCGATACTTTCCTTAAATTGCTAGCCAAGTGTCAAAAATCGTGAAATTGTTAAAAATGTTTACACACCCATAATGTTTTACTAGGCATTAATAATTTATGTTTATATTTGAAGAACTGATTGTAAAGCTATGTTGTCACACTATTCCCAAAATGGATCTGTCTGTTATACCATTACAGTATTTGAGCATATCGTAAAGATCTTATCATACTACGCATTGGAGATTGAAGATTACGAATTAGCTAAGATTAGAATTCGATCAGTTAGATAACTTTAATTTTAATCCGTTTCGTTCTGATTGGCTAAATTCTAATCTTTATTTCGCCTATGGGAATTGGAGATTAAATGGAAGATTATAAAGATATCTATCTGATCGAATCCTAATCTTTAATTCGCAGTTATAATCCTTAATCTTCAATGCGTATATAATGTAACATGAGCTTTACGGTACCATGTACTATGATGGTCGCGGATCGGTGGGCGACCATCAAGTATCAAACTCAGACGTCGGCGAGAGATTACGCGCATCTGCGGGACATAGCTACCAATTCGTGGGTATCGTACCATGAAATGCATCTCTCGCCACTTAGCGGACGAGAATTTGGGACGACGATGTGCGTGTTGATAACGTTATGCGACACTTGCATTTGCACGCGTTCCAGAACGCGGTCGTACGACCCGTCTCTTTGGCGGATATTGATGATGCGGGAGTCCATTTACATTTATACTCGGCCTCACTACATTGATCGCTGCATTAACTCCATTAACATTCTGATAATGAAACACTTGAACCTGTAACAGTAACACATTTTTTTGTAACACTGCATTGAACAAAAATTACTAAATTTTAATAAATATTTGTTTAAGTAGTTTAAATATTTGTTTAAGTATATTAATTATTGAATCGTGTACATAATAATATTATCGGATATTAGCTTAGTCACAAATTCAATGTTTCTTCAATGAAAATTTGATACAAGATCATTATTTGTTTCAACTTTTATCAATGTTGAAGCAGCGACTATCTCTCGCATTGTAATATCCAATATTTATGTAAGAGGACATTCGACACGTTTCGTATACAGTTCTACCAAAAGGTCGCGCGATAAGACATAATCCGATTTAGAAAGTTAAACATATAAATCTGTTTCATCTTCGTGCTCATGTCGCACTCAAATCTATGAAAGTCGTTTTTTAGATACTAAGCTACGAAAGTCAACTTTCGAAGCGTTATATACATACATATATATATGCAAAGGAAGAACATAATTTTGCAACTCTTGCTTATGAATCAATGCGTGTCCAGGATAAGAAGTTTAGTAGAAAGCAAGAAAGTTAAGTAAGTTAAGTAATATTCGATTTATTTACAAAATTACAATAAATTATATGTCGGAAGGGGATCGATGCGATCTTTGAGTCAGTCATAGTGACTGGGGAATCATCACTAAATAATCGAGACTATTCTACACACCTGAATATTAACTCTCACTCAACCAAAAAATGCAGACGAAATATTTTCTAACAAAATATTATAATATTAGTTTCGCGAAATATACTGCGATATTGTATGTATATACTTTTATATCATTTATATATATATATATATATATCCACATGTATCAGAAAATGTTATGGTTTTTTTACGTGTCTAACAAAAATTTCGATAGTGAGAGAGTTAATAATACGGAGATCAAACATTCCTTCCGAATACACGAACAATATATAAATAGTCAAAGGTAATCGCGGGGTATAGCAAGATATTATGCATATTGTTATCGATGTGTCCAGGAAATACAATAATTGAACATAGTTGCAAGAATTCTAATATATTCTAATCAGACTCGTAATTCTTAGGCAATACATTTTTTAATAGCTCAATTTCAAATGCAGCGATATAATTTTTGGACTACATTTATCATCATTTAAAAGCTGTCTGTGAAATTAATTTGAGTATACATTGCTTAATGTTAAACAACAATTGAGCACCACTATTCGCACGAGGTTTGCAAACCTCCAAATTTTCCTGTCGCGTAAATCAGAACGAAGTGATCGTATTATATCGTCGACATGACAATTGTTTTACTACATCAACTGCTGAAATAATTACATATTGTAACGAACGGCATGCAGATAGGCTTTCGCACGCGAACGAGATTTCCACAGATATTACGGCTAAATATATTAAATTATATGAGAGCTTGAAACTATGCCCTGCAATAAATACAACATGGAAATTGCATGCAGTTAAATTCGTATCCAAGAATAATACATCCCTTAACATTTAAGTGAGATGAGGTGACCAGATTTCTCAGACAACAAATGTATCGTTTATTTGACGTAATTAATTGGTCATTCTTAACGAATCTAATGCCCTATCATCGTAAAAGTGACGTGGATTTGTCATAGACACATAACATCATATTAATCAATGTTAAAAATACATCATTATTTTTATATTATTAACGGCATCAATGAATAACATTATTAATTGATTACTAATAACATTACGAATACGTCGTCAATTAATTATTTATCTGACGTCAATAAGTATGACGTAAATATTGTCATAAATAACGTTATTAATTGGTAAAAAAGATAATGTCATTATTACATCTTAAATAGATCACGTGACGTGATCTATAATTCAAAATGACTAACTATTGATGTTAAAATGATTATAGTTTGCCTAGATTAATTTTCTTAAAAACTTTGTTTTGGAAAAAGAAAATAAAAAATATTGTGAAAATAAAGATAAGAAGTCTTAAAGTTCATTATTTTTACATTTTTTTTTGTAGTCTATCTTATAAGGATATAATTAATATAAATTTAACTAATGCAGTAAAAAATATAACTGCAAAAATAAAACTTTTTGGGATATTCTGAACACCTCATCTACTAACTTGCACATCTTTACATCACTTACTTAAAGATTAATAAATATAATTATCAAATTTATTTTTAAGTTGCCTGATAACCAAAAATATACTGAATGTATTTTTAAAATGTAAAAATGTATAAAAATACAGAAGAGGTAATTGTTTCACGCAGAAAAACTATTATCACATAATCTATGTATAGATCTAAGAAACTATACTGTGTTAAAAAAAGAAATGCTTTTATACAATCTATCGTGAATATTTGAGACAAGAAATTACGGAGATGTAATATGTAAACAGAGTGTACAATAAAAAATTCGAATCGTCTGTAAATATATAATAACAAATAAAGATACTTAACAAATTCACTTTTTCCTCTTATCGCTATCTCTGTCGGTTGTCTTTTCAATTATCAATTTGTTTCGTTTCCTCGTTATAGTCGTCGATCGAGTACTCGGCGTGATCTGTTTTAATCCTTGCTGTTGCAGAATTTTACATGGACTAGCTGCACGTGGTGGTGTTGTACCCTTGAGAAGAGCTTCGACATCCGCCAATCGTTTTTTGAGCGCTCTATTTTCCTTTTTGAATCTTACAAGCTCAGAATCCTTATCCAATCGTTCGTAACCGGAGCTGCTTGTCTCCTCCGCAAAGTGCCTAAACACGTGATGCAACTTATCTTCGTACTGCCTCTGCATTAAAATCATTCGTTTCTCGGCTTCCATTAGTCGCCAATCCTGATTCGTGATGTGAGCCTCGAGTTCGGTTATTTGAACTTCCAGATTTTTCGAGCTTTCCTTCAAGTCGATCACCTTGCGAAAATATTTCATAAATAACGTTATTATTTCACCGTGTGAAAGTTTCTTCAAACGCTCCGTCAACATTCTCTCGCCCTTCTCGCGTTGTGATTGATTCTCATCAAAATCCTTCCGTCCGCAAATCATCTCATTTTTGTGCTCGATCATCGCATCGATGGCTTCGATGGTCTCACCGCATTCTAGCAGTTTACGTTCTTCGACCATCGTCAGAGTTCTATCCTTTTGAAACTTCTCATCTAAGTCGCATTTTTCGTCCACTAAACAATCTCGAGTGCGCCTCAAATTCCTAATCTCGTGTCGTAACGCTTCTTTCTCGTCCATATCAGCGGTTCTCTCTAGATCCATTGATTTCTCTTTTAGAACGTGATCCAGATGAGATATCCTTGCACTAACATCCATCAAATTCTTCATCTTATCTGAACAATCAACTTTTGATTTCATATTGTGTTTTTCATCCTCGCTCTCCGATTGCATTTCCTTCAATTTGGATGCAGTTAGATTATATTTCTCCTCAAGTTCACGAATCTTTTGCTGATCCTTAGCCAACTCGTCCTCCAACTGCTTCTTACGTTCCTCTTCTCTCTTCAATTGCCGCTTTAATTTATCCATTTGCTTCTTCGACGTATTTAACGAGGCTTCCAATTCCAAGACTTTCTTCGCGGAATCACCTGCTATTTGCTTTATCATATCTATATCCATCATTCGTTTCTCATAATGTATCGCTATATTTTTCATTAATTCAATTTCTTTCTTGTGTGTCTTTTCATCATCCTTGTACATATGTGCATTTTCCGCTTGTGCCAATTGTGTTCTCGTGTTGTAATACTCCTCTTCCAGTTTACTACGTTTACGTTGGAATTTTTGCTTCGCGCTGGTGCGCGTATCGGAATTCTTTATCATATCTGCTATGAAACGTTGCTTAATCTTAATTGTCGTTTGCAGTTCTTCGATACGTTTATGCGCTCCATCCAAATTTGATTGAATTTTCTTCACTTGCGTCTGTTTCGCCTCGTTATTTAGCGTTAGAGCTTTCAACTCTTTAATAGGTTCAGGCATTTCCGTGTTCTTAAGAGCCTCAAGTAATAGATCGGGTGAATTATCGTTTTGTATTGCAACAAAATTGTCGTTAATGATATTATTAGTAATATTTACTTCTGACTCACGATTACCCAACATGTAAGGATTGATATATTCTGAGATACGATTTTCAAGGATTTGATTTTGGCAAGGTTTCAGGCTGTCATTAAAAGCTAATACTTCGTTACACATATCGGAACCAGGTAGCATCGAGTTTCTCCTGGAATTTGGATTTCTTATCGGTATGGGACGAGATATCGGTACGTAATTATTATTTACGGATCTCGTCACTGGAGATATAATCGCAATGTTTGCCTCTCTGAAATCATCCTTTGTAGAATCGACAATTCTATCCGTCTCCAATTTAAATTTACTCATGCATTCGTCCAGCTTCTCCAAAAAATCTGGATTTTCCGAACTCACGTCACTTTGATCGTCGTCTTCCTCCTCGTCATCCTCTTCCTCTTCCTCATCATCATCAACATCAGATATTTCACTCTCTGAACTGGAGGTACAATTGGGATTGAGCTTAAGTTTCGTTTGATTCGCAGATTCGTCAGTTTTTTCATCAGTCTCAGTTACTTCCTCAATGCGTTCCAACGATCTTCTGGTATTTTCCGCATATCCCTGCAAACTGGTACTCTCATCGCTGGCTATACATTCCTCGTACTCCTGTTTCATGCACAGCCACTGCTCAATTTGATCTTGATCAGTGTGTGGCAGAACATTACTTGTCATGAGTTTCGTAAACAGACCTTCTGCATTAGAAACTAACTTGGACCATTGAGAAGCAGCAAACTCCAATCTGAATAGATCTGCGCTAGAACTACGTTCACCGGAAGTAGCAGGCGTCATTGTGTCGTGCACCTCCTCGCCAGTCTGCTCAGTTTCTTCTTCAATCAGCCGATGACGTTCATGATCGTGATCGTGGTAGGATGGCATCATATCAATATATGGCATGCAACATTGATGATCTGCTATCGGCTGATGTTGAATCCACGGGCTATAATGCATCATTTTACTCATATGATCTCATCTAACAAGACACACGTCCATTCGAATACAAGCTAATCTGCACCTGTAAAATGTCATTTTTTATCGTCTGTTTCATTGATTAAATAACTATTGCAGCATATGAACATTATTTCTTTCCAATCATATTTTTACATCTTCTGCCTGCAATTTGGATTTTTCTGTTTCAAAAAATTTGAAAAAATTCTAAATAAATTATAAGAATAAGGGTTATACTTTTCAATATCTTTATTACGTGACGTAAAGTTTTTTAATTCAAATTAAAACTTAGGCTGTATGTTTACATAATAATTTACATCTATATATATTGATATTAATATAAACTATGTTTTGTGTCATCTATATAAACAATGTATGGATTATTGAAGCCTATGTTCTTTGTCGTTAAACTAAAATTTCTATCTGGCTTATGTTTATTTATTAATACTAAAGTCGAATATATTAACAATCATGAAACTTAAGTACATACTCCTTTCTTTCTATTATCCAATTTATATATTTTTCATTATTTATATTGTCTACACAAAAAAATTAATCTAAATTTAACATAAACAATACATAAATATTCCATATAAACGTAATTTTGAATATATAAAAGAATTCTGATTAAAACGTTTAAATTGAAATTTGAGAAAAAATGAGAAATAAAAATATAAGAATAAAATTTCATTCGTGTCAAAAAAAAATCCAGATTGTAGATAGTCGTGTAAAAAAAATCCAGATAGACAGTTAATCTCGCTATTTAAGCGAAGTATTGAATTACATAAGCATAGAAAGAGATTAAAATAAAATCAGTAAATAATACTTACAAGTGAAATTCCTAACCTATCAGGACTTCCCATGTCTCAGAACTATGTCTCGGAATTCCTTATCTCACGGAAGAGCCGTAACACATATTTTATATTGCATACGCTTTACGATTTCATGAATTAAACGTCATATTTTTAACGATTATGAGATTACATCGTTATGTGTTTGCAAGCTTTCTTTCAGCTGGCTTGACAGGAATTGATGTCAGCTAACGTAGAGCGAATTTACGCAGCCGCGCCAAGAACGGAAATTGCATAAACGTCAGATTTGTTCTCTATACTCTCTGTAGTAGCATTACTTCGCAGTTAAATCTTCACTTGAAACGGAGATTTACGACATAGCGCCTCTGTGTACAAAATGTGTACAACATACATTAAACTACGTGGCTATGTTTAAATATTTACAACGGATAACACGCAGTGTCTACGCAAATTTTTCTCTGAATTTTTCATAATTTTCAGAATTTTTATTTAAATCTCAAAATTTGCTAAATGTTTAATATAACGCTTCTCTCCTTTGATTTTCATAGAATTATATTCTGAGAAAGAAAATCGTCGCACAAATCTCGTATGGTATTCGATTGGTTGATATCGTCTTGAAAGCAGAAATCGCATTGTCCGGTCAACAGTAAACCTCGTTATGAGTGTCTCAGATGGCATCTCGCACGTTGCTATGCATGTCATTTTCGTTGCTATGGTAAACTTGACAAGTGTTTATATCAAAAACGTGACAGCTTTGACAGTTCGCTTCGAATGTTATTTCTCGCTGTAAAACACGGTACTTATTTTCTCACAACTACATCACATGGAACAGTATGAGAGAAAATCGTTACTTTATGTAAAAGTATCTTTTGATTCCTTACTTTTGCTCATAAATCATTTGGTTAGAAAGATTTTAGTCAAAGTTAAGGTCTTAACAGAAAGCTGATTTATACGGCCATTCTACAATAAGCTATTAGTCTTAAATCAGAAGTCAGAGACTAAAAATTGACGACAGTGATTGGTCAATTTTTAGCTTCTGACTTCTGATTTATGACTAACGGCTTATTGTAGAAGGCCCATTAAAACTATAAGTCAGGTTTTCTGTGGCCCTTACAATTGATTATAAATGAAATACTTTGATTTCAGAGCTTTACATCAATTCTGTGAAAGAACTCCAGGAAGACTGACATAAACCAGCAATGTTCGTTTATCTGAGCAAGAAGATTTCAATACCAAACAACTTTCGATTAAACTGCATAGCATGGAATCAGAAGGACGGATACATTGCAGTGGGAGGAGAAGATGGTCTTTTAAAAGTTCTTCGAGTAGACTCCAATGTCAACGGGTCGCACAGCGATGGGAAATCTCGAGGCTTGGCTGCGGCAAGCAATCTGAGCATGAATCAACCCCTGGAGGGTCACAATGGACATGTTCAAGTAGTGACGTGGAATGAGGAATATCAGAAGCTGACATCGAGTGACCAGAATGGAGTCATTATCGTTTGGATGCTGTATAAGGGTTCGTGGTATGAAGAAATGATAAATAATCGCAACAAGTCTGTGGTGAAAGGTATGGCTTGGAGCTCTGATGGTCAAAAGATATGCATAGTCTATGAGGATGGAGCTGTGATCGTCGGATCTGTCGATGGTAACAGAATCTGGGGTAAGGAATTGAAAAATGTATCCCTTTCTGCTGTACAGTGGTCTCCAGATGGAAAATTGCTTTTGTTTGGTTTGAAAAGTGGAGAGCTTCATCTCTATAATAATCAAGGCGTATTTCTGACAAAACTGAATATTCCCTCACAGAATACCTCCCAGTTTCAAACCATAATGGCACTACAGTGGTACGATGGAAGGAACGGTTACGTTGCCATGGACTGTCCGACTCTAGCTATTTGTTATCGCAACGGTAGGATTCTATTGATGCGAGATACCAGCGATGACAATCCAATTATGTTGGAGACCGGAGTGACCACTTCGTGGTGCAACTGGAATAGCTGTGGCTCTCTCTTGGCGATAACAGGCATGATGCCGTTACTCAGTAACGGGGAAACGAAGGACATGAATGTTATACAGTTTTACACGCCATTCGGCGAGCATATGAGAACCCTGAAGGTACCAGGACGGGAAGTAACGTGTTGCACTTGGGAGAAAGGTTCCCTCCGAGTCGCTTTGTCTGTCGACTCCCACATATACTTTGCGAACATTCGTCTGGACTACAAATGGACGTACTTCAGCAACACGGTCGTTTTCACGAACGAAAAAATTGGTAAAGATGGCACCTGCGTGACGTTCTGGAACACGAGCAGCAACACGTGTTGCACTAAGTACGTGAGATCTTTGATATCGATAGCCTCGCATGGGGAACACTGCGTACTCTCCGTAAGAAACGATCCCACCCAGGCTACTGAGCAATTCGCCCTCCTCGTTTGCAACACCATCGCCACACCGATAGACTCCAAGTTCTTGGATCTGGAACCGTTGTACCTTACCATGACGTCCAATATGGTCGTGGCCGCGTCTAAGAACAATTTCTTGATTTGGAACTTCCGCGCGCCCCGTAACTCGACGTTGCACCCGAGCAGGATGCGCAAGTACAAGATCTATCACGTGGACGAGACGCCGACCGGCGTGACCGAGGTCATTCAGGATTTGGACAAGGACGGCGCATTCGAGACCCCCATCAGTACGAAGGCCACCATGGATCCGATCTGCTGCGTTTACGCCACCGAAAAGACTCTTCTGGTCGGCCGAGACTCGGGGATGATTCAACGGTATTCTCTGCCACAGATAACGCTCGTGAATCGATATAATACTGTATGCAGATTGCACAGAATCGCCATTAATTGCGATTCCACGCGCGTTTCCATCCTGGACGCCAATGGTATACTCTCTATGTTGGATCTGGATCTGCAAAAACCCGATTCGCGAGACGGAGACTCGAGTGAGGATATATCTAAGTTTGAGAGAAAAGATGTATGGGCTATGTGCTGGGCACAGGATAATCCCTCGCTCTTGGCGATTATGGAGAAGACTAGGATGTATGTTCTGAGAGGATTGGATCCCGAAGAGCCTATAGCTTGCTCCGGATATATTTGTTCTTTCCAAGACTTGGAGATACGCTGCGTTTTACTGGACGATCTCATGCTGAAGTCCGACGACATGCGAAAGGACTTGATTGTGGACTTGGAAGTAAAATCTCTAAGAGACACAAGGGAGCTGTTGGCCAAAGTGGGTCTGAAGGAAGCCAACAATTTCATCCAGGACAATCCGCACCCGCGTCTTTGGCGTTTATTGGCCGAGTCGGCGTTGACAAAGCTGGACTTAGAAACAGCGGAGAACGCCATGGTGCGCTGCACGGATTATCTGGGTATACAGTTTATCAAGCGTTTACAAAACGTGCACAACGATCAGCTGAAGAAGGCCGAAGTTGCGGCGTTTCTTGGTAACTACGACGAGGCCGAGAAGCTTTACCTGGACATGGACAGGAGAGACCTGGCAGTTGCCCTGCGCCAAAAGCTGGGCGATTATTTTCGGGTTGTGCAATTAATGAAAATGGGCATTGGCGGTTCGGATAAACAAATGGAGCACGCGTACAACAAGATTGGTGATTACTTCGCCGAGAGACAGAACTGGGAGAGTGCAAAAGAGTACTACGAGAAAGGTAGAAATTTGGAGAGACTTATTCAATGCTATTATAAATTAGAAGATTTCGTTCAGCTAGCGGCAACTGTGGACCAACTACCGGATAAGAGTCCCATCTTGAAGACCGTAGCGAGAATGCTGGCTTCGGTGGGAATGTGTCCACAGGCTGTGGCAGCTTACATTAAATACGGCGACGTAAAGCTGGCCGTAGATATATGCGTGCGTCTGAATCACTGGGACCAAGCTGTCGATCTGGCGAAAACTTACAAGATGGCACAGATCGGCGAGTTGTTGAGTAAATACGCCAATCATTTATTATCGAACGGTAAGCATCTGCAGGCAATCGAGTTGTACAAGAAGGCCAACTACAACTTGGAAGCAGCTAAATTATTGTTTCATCTTGCCGAGGAGCAAGCTAAGTCCAAGTCGCATCCTCTGCGCGTGAAAAAGATATACGTTCTCGCGGCCTTGCTGATTGAGGACCACATCAATAGCGTTCCTGCAATAAAAGGTGGTCGCAGCAACGTTGTCATGGGTCTTACTGAAAGCAACGAGGACACCAAGATTATAGAAAACGCCTGGCGAGGCGCCGAGGCATATCACTTTCTTCTGCTCGCGCATAGACAGTTGTACGATGGCAGTTTTGATGCCGCGATGAAGACTGCTCTGCGACTAAGAGACTATGAGGATATATTGGAAGTAGAAGACATCTACTGTTTATTGGCGCTATCAAGCGCTGTTAATCACGCATTTGCTACCTGTTCAAAGGCTTTTATAAAATTGGAAGGGCTCGAGACGATCTCGGAGGCGAAGAAAGAGGAATATGAGGAACTGGCAGTGGATATCTTCACGAAGCATACTCCGAAGGATTCCCGTAACAACAAGGCGGAATGCGTCAACTGCGAAACTCTGGTACCTGACTGGTGCACCGCGTGCCCGAATTGCTCGACCAGATTCCCCGCTTGTATCGTCTCGGGCAAACCGCTGATGGATCTCAGCATCGCATGGATCTGCACTGTTTGCCGACATCATGTCGCAACCGAACGCGATGTTGTTAACATAAATGCCTGCCCTTTGTGTCACAGTACCATCACGTACATGTAGGCTAAAATATGTAGGAATAATTTAGCAATCTGTTGAATTTTTATTTGCTAAAATTTTACGATAAATGGTAAGCCTTTATATTTTGATAACTGTGCAATGAGAATGAATAAGGGCATTTCAGTTTTAGCTCACGATTTCGCGCAAAAAACGTAAAGTCAACAATAAAATTGTAATACTTGTTGGTTTCCACGATCCATATATGAGTCAAATGTGAATTAATTAGAAGATAATTTAATAAGAATTAAAAATAGATAAAATGTTGATATTCTCGTGCCTTAATATTGAATAATTAATACGGGGACACTAACAAGAATGATCAGTGCAATTGTTAAAAGTGTGCAAGTTTTTCCTTTATGCACACTGATATATTTTTTACAATCTCATGTATAAATGGGATTTTCATCCGCTTTTAACGATGATATTCATTTTATATTTTTTTTTTTTTATTAGAATGAATCGTACTTGATATCACATGCCAGATCATGAATATTAATTTGCAATAGGTTTGATTGAAATGAAATAACATCGTTAAAGCGAATATATTTATCGAATGACAAAACGTAATCTAATGGGAATCTAATTTTAATGGTTTGTCATTGCATATGCATTACTGACATTCTGACTAAGCGCACCTGTTATTCCGTCCAAAATGTAATGAGTCTTTAACGAGTGGAATCTCGTTAGTTTTGTCATGTCTTTAAACTTTATATACATAAGTGCGGATATCTTTGTCACGTAGTTTTGATATCACAATTATGCAGCTAGTGATTTTTAGGTCTGACGTAATTGATCTCTCATTATCGGAATCTCATATTATGTTATCTTCTTTTGTTACGTATAATGATATAATCATTTATTAATTAGAAATTTATATGAAGATATAATTCTGAATTGTATAGATATTTATGTGAAGGTAAAAAAAGAGATGTAATTATTATGACGCAGATTTCTGAATGGAATCACAGATTTCTATATCGAAGTAGAAACTTCGAGTTGATCTCCGATTTCTTGAAAAATGTATCGTAGCATATATATATGATTACTTGTTTATTTGTAATAATCTAATTTGATGAAAATATAGTACAATTTCATATAACAATCTTTTACTAGATAGATCTTCTTTTTCTCTTAATGTATCATTCTCTTAATATATCATAATAGAATTTATTTAGTTATGCTATTCTGAATTGTCTTCTGAATTGTCTACAATTCAATTTTAATCGGTACTTTTATTTAAAAAAAGATGCTTTTAATCGAATGGAATTTTCGTTTTATGGATGCACGAAAAAGGTCAAAAGATATTTTGGCAAAAAATATTTATGTTGTGAATTTTTCATCCATTTTATTGTACATAAAACATAAAACATTAATGATTACTAATCGTATTTATTTTTTATATATAGTGTAATGTGCCAATTTTGCCTTAATTTTTTATTTAGTAACTTTTTATCAATGGAACAAAAGAATAACATTAATTTTTTAGTGAATAATTTCGAGGGACAGAATAATTTTTTATGTGAATTTATTTCGTAGTTATAATATTTGATATTTGATACTTGTGATTTTTACATCAGATTAGATCAAAATGCTTAATATAACATGAGAGAATATATATTTCTGATGTATCGTATTAACAAAATTTTAATAATATTTTACAACAAATAATATAAGATATTTATATGAATATATGTATATAAAAATACTTGTTCCACCGAATATATATTGCGTGAATAATTAACAAAGTAACAATTATAATTTTAGGTCAGCGAATGTTCAGACAAAAATATCTAAAGACTCTTGTCGAATAAAAATAAAATTAAGTAAAGGGCATGTAAGAGTTAAAAACAGTAAAAATTTAATAAACACACGTCAATTTTTTAATACATATTCTCGATATCGTTATACTAAAAATAAATAGATGGTGCAACATATGAAATATAAAATAACTACGACAATAAAAATTATATGTTTCGGCTTCTTGATCGAGCCATCTTCAGATGAAAATCGTAGTCGTAATAAAGTGAAACGATAAATCACGTAAAAATAAGAATAAAGTAAGTTAACCGTCTCCGATGGATCATACATTGACCGACAGAAATTGTTCTCAAATAGAGTTGCTTGACTGAATGTTAAAATTACCGTGAGTCATCGGAGAAGTCACGAAGTATAAAAATATTAAAAATATGTGTCCAGTGATGGTCAATAACATTCTAACAAAGAATCAATCGCATAGTTAACAAATGAGGTGGCCAGACTAACACATGTCAACGTTACAAAAGATCAACGACGATTCATCAGTCATCGTTGATCTTTTGTTAACTATGCGATTACTATCATGCTAAATAATGACCATTGTCACGGGCATCCGCAAGATTTTTTCTTCAAGCGAAGAGTTTTGTCTCACATAAAAAAAAATGTTCAAATCTTTTCTTCCTTGATGATTCTACAATTCCTATAGTATCGAGTTAATGATCTTTTTTTTTCGTCACTTATTCATTTCTAATGTTTATATCTTTGGTTAAAAGCTTCTTCACCACGACAAGGTATATAGATGTATGTCGAAGAGGGTATTTTGTTTTTTTAGAATTTTTTATTTTTTTGGATTTTTGTATTTAAAAATTTTTTTTTATTTTTATTTTTTAGTACTTTTTTAATTCTTTATTAATTTTACATTTTTTCATTTTTCTCAAATAAAAAAACTAATTTCTCCTCGTTCTGCCCAAATTTATCTATCTTTTTTTATTTAATCACTCTAAAATTTTTATTCAACACGTGTCTCTCGATCAGGGGGAGACAAATGCCTCCCCCTCCCTTGTTCTCCTTTTTCCCCCTTCTGAATTCACCCATAACTATTATAAAAGGCGAACATATATTATAGTATATATTACTTAAAATATGTAAAATTCCAGACACAATATTTATAAATATTTTGGCAAATATTTTTGTGGTCTTGGATTACGCAGATCAAAAACATTATTATAAATGTTATGAAATATTTATTACAAATGTTGTAGTAAATGCTATGAAAATACTTAATAACGTATTCTAATCCAAGTAAAAAACACTTATTAGAAATATTTATTTATATTTATCATAAATATTATATAAAATATTTAGTCTATATTTTAATAATATTTTAAATAAAGCTTTATATAAAAAATATATAAACTATTTATATAACATTTCAAAAAATGAATAATAATAAATATATAAAAACGAACGTGGTTTATAATTCAAAACGTATGAAAAGAAGAGTATAAAAAAATCGCACAAGTTAATAATAAATATTTACCATAAATATTTTGTGCTGTCTGGCATGTTCAAACTAGGATGTTTGGGGACGTCGTGCCGCGTTTTTGGCGCGTCGTTTTTGGCGCGTCGTTTTTGGCGCGTGAAGTTGATCGCGCGACAACCCGTCTCCCCATATGAGCCGCACTTCAATTCATTTCTGGAATGCACTACGCAGTGGACGCGAGAAAGATCGACTTCGGCCCCAGGATTGACTTTGATATTTTTTTCAAAATTCTGAAAGGATCATAATCAAATTTAGAAAACAGATTCGTGTTCAGCATACAAAAACTGCAGGAATTACATTTATTCAAGTAATGATCTCCAATTCCTAACATCAGCATATGTCTCCTATATTGTGTCTTAAGGTAAAGTTGAAACAATAACCTTCCGATTCCTGAAAATTACACGATATATATGAATTATATGAAATAATTAAGTTAATTTCACAGTATAAAGATACATTTTTTATATTTAATAAATTTTAACATTTAAACTAAAACTAGCTAAATAGATTAATAATAGAACAGTTGCAGTGACTAGGTATTTGATTTATAATCTTGCAACTCAATTCATACATGATATAATATAAAGAATTTTCAATGAACAACATTTTTTTTTATTGCGATAAAAATATGAATAAAAAACGTAAAAGAAACATAAAAGAAGAATACATAATTAAGAATAAGATCTAATTGGACAGTAAATCAATTTTATAAAAAAATCATCGAATATTTTATCTTGGAAAGGAAATAATAAAAAAAAAGAAAGAAAAGTTGTACCTTCATGCCATACTATATTGCTATTTGTTTAATAGAAAATACGTCAAATATCGTTATCTTTTTTTTTATTATTCGAATACTTTCTCAAGATTCGACACGCAGTATTTATTAGACAACTTCAAGAGCTCTGCAACGAAATATTCGTTTTAATTATGAATTGAAGATGGTATCAATGTATTTAATTAAAACTCACCTAATTCGTTTTCCAAAGACAATAGATTATATCGGTATATAATTATTTTAAAAACACTTTATGCACAATATACGAATAATCATCATACTCGATAACTCTGTTCCAAAACATGTTAAAGTATAACAAATTAGTCAAACGTAACAAGTTTTTAATAAAAATGCACTAATTATTTCATAAATAATTACTTTTGTTTATTTTCAAGTTCACTAAACTGGAACATGTTTGCAAAATATGATGAACGGATTTTCAGAATATTCTTGTGAACACAAATAGATTTCTTTCCAACTTCTTATTATAAGATCGTTCGTTGACTTTGAAAACATGAGAAATAAGAATTGTTCAAAATAAATATAAGTAACAAATATAATATAAGAAGAGAAAGCATATAAAAGTGCTGAAAATCTATAAAGAGGAAGATATGTAGGAATTTAAAGGCTGATGGGAGTTGATTTTTTTCTTTACATAAGATTAAACGAAATCCTTTAGAACTTTAAACCAAAGAAGAAGAATTAAGATTCTATGCGTACAGGTGTCGTCTGAATTGCGTACTGGACTTTTGAAGCTGAAGTCGTTTGAAAAAAAAAGTTTATTACAGTTTTTTAAGATTAATTTAGGAAATTTGGAGAGATTATAAATATTTCAGATTGATTGCCTCTTTAGCATTGGCTGCGTTTAGCAAAGAAAACAGCTTTGCAACTGTTAAAATTCTTGAATATGATTAATTCATATATTTAGATCTAGCAAGACCAATTATATTCAAGAATTTTAGAACAGTTGCAAAGCTTTCTCTGCTGAACGCAGTCATCATATTTTATTTATTTGACTCTTTTATACTATCCAACCGATTATAATTACTATCCAATAATATATGTACATTGATATAAATATTCATTAAATAATGATATATATATAGTATATATATTTATTGATGCAGAATTCTTTTCTTTTCAGCTGAAAATTATTATTGCACAGTTCCTCTTTCCTCTTTTTTTCACGTTGGGGAGATAAGAAAAGGATACATAATAATACTGTACAAGAAATTCAACTGAGATTGCATTCGGGGAGCGTGAAATCAATAGCATCAGTGCATTGTGTGTCAATCTTTATCATTCATTAGACGTAGAACATAATTATTATAGCTATTTTTCCCTCGCTTTCCTTTTTTTAAAAATAGAATGAATAAATTATACCGGATATCTAGAAGATATCCAGGTATTTGCTCTACTGGACATTTAACCGGATATTAGATAATAATGTTACATTCTTTTCGGATATCCGATATCCGGTATCAGGCAATTTTATGTACATCTCTTGTATATACCAGTGCAAACAGCAATGGTCACAATAAAGCTGCTTCACTTAGGAGGGGATACTCAATCAGAAAAAGAAAAAAAAAATGTAATATAAGCAGTCTTTATTGAAAATCGAGCTATCATAATTATGTGAATCATTTTCAAGTAGCACACAACACACAATGCGTTAAGAAAGCGGTAAAAAATAGCATATAATCATTTTTTCATATATTTAACTTAAGCATAGCAGCGGTTGCTTTGCAATTTTTTTTATAAATTTTTTTTTTATTAAAAACTTGTTACATTTGATTTATTTGTTGCACTTTAACATATGTTTTGGAACAGAGTTATCAAGTACGATTATTCGTACATACAAGTATATAATGATTAATAATATATATTATTAAAAATATTATTTCTCACGAGATGCGACTTATTTGCGTGAAAAAAAAAAAAAAGGAAAATGAGACTCATTCTTTTCTCCTATAATTTATTATTGTAAAATATAATTATATACAATATTTAGTTTCTATTTACAAAAAAAATAGATCTGTTACGAACGAAGTTATAACAGATAACGATATTATCAAGCGCGTTTTATTTGATCTTACGGACAATCGATAACCGTGCGATATTACCGGCACATAATTCAATTGGTACTTTTTTGTCATTCGGTTGGCACAAGGCACTTCTCGCCCGCATGGTTGGCCGCACTGGCCGTTTCAAACCTGTTACCGATTCGCGCATGCGCGTCCGGCGCGCCGTTCGTTGGTCGGCGTTTCATTTCTCGGCGCGGCGCACATTTTGTTCCACCGGTTCCACTTCCACGCTACAGTGCTACAGTCAGTGCGTCTCGCGCCGACGAAGGGGTCGGTGTTTTTCCCGGAGTGTCTCACAATACGATCCGCTCATTCATCGTCGATTCGGTGCCACGAGGAATACACGCCGGTCTGTCGTGCCGAAAACGCGATTGCGAGGGGAAACTCAGGAAACGCGTTCGCGAATGCAAGTACCGCGTCAGTGTCGTCGCGTCCATCCCGCTGCCGGCGACGACAGCACGTTGTCATCGCGAATTGTAGTGTCAAGATCATAGCGTGTGTTTCTCCGTCTCCGCCTTTCTCCGCTTCTCGTTCACATTCATCTCTCCCGCTCGCAGATATCGTTTCCGCGCGCAGGAGCAGGCAGGAGGACGACGTCGCGTCGCCGCGAGAATGACGAGTACCATGACGACTCTGTGGATTGTCGCCGTCGCGTGGACGGTCATCGTCGCGACGACGGTGAACGCCGCCGGGCTCAAGTGCGACAGTGTCAGGCCGATTTTCGAGGCACAGGGCTTCCCGCTCAGCGACATCCCGAAGGAGGCGATTTCATGTGAGTATTTTTCAGCATTTTTTTCTTATGAAAATTATGCGGTCTGTTTTTTTATTGCTGCACTTTGAACTAGTACACACAGTGTAATAAGTTGAAGTGAAACAAATGTACATTTATTTCACTTTAATTTATTGCACCTGTTCGGAGTACAGCGATAAAAAATAGATCATTCTCCGCGTAATCTTGTATTCGTATCCTGTATTAAGTCAAGTGCGGTGCGTTTCTTTCCTATTAAAGCAAATAATATATTGAACTATTCTTAGGCTCGGTTCCACAAATTTTAGTAGACTTAACTTTAACTTGAGTATAACTTACTATTCATCTTTTTCCAATTCTGAGAAAAATGTTTAGCATTTGTAATGATAATTGCATAGTTAAATAATTATAGTTTGGAACTCCATTTTTATGATTAAGTATTATAGTGTTAGTAATAGTAAATTAACCATATATGTGATAATTCTCTCAAACATGAAACAAATGTGCTATAATGATAATTTCAAATTAAGATGGTAGACATAAATTAAAAGATAAATGATGAATAAAATAAATATTTTTATTCAGTAACTGTAGCTGTAATTATAGTTAAATTATAGTAATTATGATAGGAATTTAATACTGGAAGGTAGATTAACTTATTTTGAGTATCAATAGCACTCAACAACAGTGCTTCTAATTATTATCTTGAGTATTAAAAATAAACAATAGTACTTTCTATATTCAAAATAAGTAATTAAAAGCATTTTTACACAAAGCAGCTTCTAAGAAAGTTGTAAAGATGTTCAGAGAGCCTCTTACATTCCATCTACAACAATTGTTCAGTACTTTTAAGTCTAATCTACAGTATAAATGCTTTTTGCTTCTTGTTTCTTGCTATTTCTTTTTCTCTCCTTATGAGGATTCAAGAGAAGTCATAAAGAAGACATCTTACGTTTTATCTACAACAATTGTTATTCAGTACCTTTGAGTTTAATTTACAATATGCTCTTTTCCTGTTTCTTGCTTTTTATCTCCTTTTCTCTCTTTGCGGCTGTTTTATCGACAAATGTTTCTTATTTCTTTATCAACTTTTATTTCGGACGACAGAAAACGAAGAAGCAAGATAAGAGGTAAAAAGTACGAAAAAGCAAAAAAGTAGGAAATAAAAAGCATATTATAGATTAGCATATAAATACTTTTTAAAAGCAATAAACAGTATTTAACATTCAAAATGAATAATTAATCATTATCTTACAGTCAAGTCGACCTTCGGTTAAAGCATTGAGCAACAATCCATTGATCTAATTACATATTAATCACTTATTTTGAATATCAAAAGCTCTCTCGCACGCCATACAGTACAGAAGTTTGCAGCAACGTTTACAATGGCCACTTTCAGCAAAATGTTTATTTTACAACTATTCACTGTTTAATTTATAATTATAACGTGAAATTATACTCTTTTTAATCATTTCTACAAATCGCCACTACTTCCACTTAATATGTCATTAATTTAATTAAAACAATGCAACAGTTAAATAATTTAACTCAAAAGAATACAATAAATTTGACTCAAATTTAGTTTATTATTATTTATTAAATGTATACGTTAATGGATGTTGCTTATTTTGAAATTAATCATAGAAATAGATTGATTTTGACACACATGGAAGTTAAAAATAACAAAATGTTATTTAACTCGAGAGATTGGATTGCCATTGCTCCTTTGATATTTAACAGTGTTGGAAATTTTCTTTACGCTAATTGGATTATACTTTTAAATCCAGAGGAACAGTCTATCTCAGCGAAGAAAACTTCCAACAGTTACAAACTGAACATTCTAATGAACTCGGCCAACGTTATCGTAATATTGCTGGAACGTTATAATATTGTTAAAATATTGCTGGAATAATCTATGCTATACGGGATTTTAAATACTCAAAATAAATATAATAATTAATCACTACATTTCAGTATTAAATTGTCTAATATTAAATTGGATTTCTGTAAGAGTAATCAAAAGAGGCGAGGAGGAAGAGAAAAATTTATTGTTAAAAAGTGGAATTTCTGTCTGATAGCAAAAGATCTTATTCGATCCCGATCTTCGCATGGAAGCTGCACAGCCGCATTTAGCGCTTAATGTACAGGATGTGAATGAAAGATGCATTTAGGGGACTGATTCGTTTAGCGATACTCCTTATGGTCGAACGGTCGGAGCTCGTAAAACGACGAACTCTTGATATCCGCAGTTAACGAATTCACGTCAGTCTTAATTCACTCTCTGGCAGATGAGATCGTATTTTATACATATTAAGCGCGCGCTCAACTTTTCGGATGAGTTCAGATGAGTTATATGCAGACGTTCTTACACTTTGATCGATACGTACCTGATTTATCGATGTAGATCTTATGGTTATTAGGTCACATTATCTTATTATCGACGAGCGCGATTTTGATCTAGTTCTATAATAAAATGATTAACGAGATGTGTCAAGTAACCTTAGATTTTTTAATTCGCAGCTCGATTGCGAGTTTTAAGTAGCTTGAATTAATTAATTACGGGAATAGTCATTTGATTCTTTTTTAAAATAAATTATCTGGAGTTTTTATACCCCTATGAAATATCACTATTATTATAACAACAAATTGGACATTATTGTTAATGCTAATTAATTAAAAGAGCATAAAGCCAAATGCAAGATCAGAGATGTGAAATTTATTTATAATTTTCTGGAAAAGTAAGTAGAAATCAGTACGAAATAAGCACATTAAATAGCTGAATATAACAGTATTTAAAAAACAAAGATTAATTAATATAATTATTATAGGTTTTCGAATGGAATGAAACTGTGTAGATTCGTAAAGAATAATATAATTTGATTATAAATTGAAATTAGACCGACACGAGAATAAATCAATTAATAGAAATAATCTTATTTTCGGTAAAAACGGATTTTAGTAAACTGAAGCCGAAATTAATATCTTTAATCAGATTGTTTATCCATTTTTAATTTTATAAATAATTATTTATTGCCAAAAATGTTAATACCAAAATATGAACTTGGAAACGACTTTCGTAAAAAAGAATTATTATAAAAAGGAATGAAAATATGTTAAGTAATATCTAGCATTTTACAACAATTTAAATTTAATTACCGCTGGGATATAAAAACAGCTCAGATGACTATTCTCGGGCGTCTCGATGAGATATCGGAGAAGTTTCTAAAAAACGTTCTGAAATCAAGTGAAACCTTTACATAGGAAATATATTATTTCTCGCGAATTTCTTTATCGCTGTAGACTTTCTTTATCGCGTAGCGCGAGGCGATTAAAATGGGTGTCGCGGAGACACGGCTAACCGTGGAAATTGAGAGCTGCTCGTAATGTGATACATGACGCGCCCCTGCAATTCGTTATCCCGCAAAAATAACCGTGGCAATACGTAGAGCAGCCGTGCATCGCAAAGGGGAAGAAAAAAAGGGAGCCGGCGACTGCTTTTAAGACTTCCCAGAATCCGGTTCGCGCGAACGTGAGGGAGTTTTCTGGCGAAGCTCGCTCTTTCTCTTTCGCTGACCGGAGCGAAATTGATTCCGGCTCTTCCTCGATTCGTCCCGAAAATTCGATTTTAATTACGAGATCGACGCGCGATGATTGGGACATCAAAGTTGAATTTATTCACTGGAACGAGCGGCTGAACGTTCGTCTGTCATATCAAACGGGTTTGGACTTTCGGTGACTGTAAAAATCCTCGCCGAGTGCGATCGCAAGGTGAACGCCGAATTACTTTACTTTTTCTTTCAAGTATCGATTTCCGATTTTCTATATGAATTTTCCTTTCTAATTATAATAATCTGAGTAAATTGTAATATATCGACTGGATGGAAAGAGCCTAAGAGCCTAAGGAAGCTATAAATTGTGTACAGTTACAGTCGTCTGATCTTAAAATATTTTACAAGATTAACTCGACTCTTTTTGATAATAAATCTCTAGCGAAAATTATTAAGTTGCATTTTCCGACAATGGTGAGAATGATAGATTAGTTATTGGGTTCAAAGTCCTATGCTTCAATTATACATACATTGGTTATACATACATTGAAAAACAAACTAAATTTTAATATTTGTTTGAATATTTTTAAGTAAATATTTACTAAACATGTATATTTACTACAAGAACCATTAATTTGAAAAAATTAAATAATTAGAAAGGTAAAAAAACACGAGCAACATTTATTAGATGTTTAAAAATAAACTAGTTTATTATAATATACATTAAGATTAATAAACTAGTTTATTTTTCTTTCTAATTATTAATTTTCCCTTAGAAATCTCGAGTTAGAAAATTTATATATTTTAACCATTAATTTGAACTTATTTCTTATTGAGTAAATATTTATTTATTATGAGTAAATGTTTACTTATAATCAGTACTATTCAAAGAAACGTTAAAATTTTTTCAATGTATACATAATTATTGAATTATGATGGTGTACAGATACACCGAATTATATAAGTATTATGTAAGTTTCACGACATTTAAGTATTTCAAAAAAAATATTCACATCCTATTGCTTGTACGTCGAGTTTCGTGATCGACGATTGCGATCACGCCTTACAAATGCAATTCAATCGTAGGAAGTTTACTAGGCAGCATATATCGTGCATTATCGAATAGGAAGGATAGACATTAGATAGATAATGATAGGCTTTTATTGGCTGGTCGGTCAGTAATTACGGCATACGTAGACCATTGAACGTTATCTTTGATGCAGCACCCCTCGTTTTTTTTTCGGAATCGGCAATTATCGAGTGCCAGCTGTTGAGCCATTGGAAAATTTTTTTCAATGGAGGACTTTAAACTCGATCTATAAAAAGATGGTCTATAATGAAACGAGGAAGATCTCCGAAATTATTTCTTAATGGTCTCATAACCGAGAAAGGACTTCGCTTCTTTTAAACTTTCGAATTTTTACGAAAATGACGTGAATCTCTTTAAGAATTATTTCACACATCAGTTATGTTCGTTATATTGGAATAACAGAAGCATTTTGCAATATCAAATTATGCAAGATAAGTGAAAAATAAGGAATTAAATTTAAATATCGCTGAATTTGATTGTGAAATAATTTAATATATAGAAATAATTTAATATTTGCAAATCTGTTTAAAAAGTTGTGTCTTATAATTGTATATTGGAAGAATGAATTTGTTGAAAAATCTAAAATTTTGTTATCATAGATCTGAAAATAATTTTGTTAGAAATTCTGGTTGCTAGAATATCAAAATTTTTGACAGCACTATTTTTTTAGTTTCTAATATAATTATTTTGATGATCCAAATTATTTTCAGATCCAGCAAAATTTAAAATCTGAGCAAAATATTGGTTTTCTCCGCTTACGATATTATATTATGTCTTTATATTCACGATGCTAATTAGACTCTCTCGGTTCGTTGATATTCGAAAATCCTGATGAATTCTCGACGATTTAAAATACAGCGCTTTGAGAGGGGAGAAGAACAAATTACTTTAAAGGGGAGGAAAGCTGCGGCAAAATCAAGTAGAACTCCGATGGAAGACGCGCCATTAGCGAAGTTTTTTCTTTCGCCAACTTTACTTTTCACTCTAGTCCACATTTTCAGGGTTTACCACCGACAACCGTCTCAAAGCTTATGCTCTTTCAACTTATTTACATCCCACCACATAATGATTAAAGTTTCCTGGATCATCTACAATTTTTGCGATCACGAGAGAGTCGCAATCTTTTCTTCAATTTGCATCAAATCTTCCAAATGCTATTTTTGGCACTTTTTAATAATAATTTGCAAGTTTTTCTTTCAAGTCTTGAATAACAAATCACATTAATTATATTGTAAAATTTAGTCTTTTAGTCTTTTTATTATCCATATCTCGTAAACATTTCGCTATAAATAGTGAAGTTTCTTGTTGAAAAAATTTAAATAATAAGATTGAAAGATTTAGATAAATTTTTTTCTTCATATAGTGTCCACATTATTCGCGCTATTGGAGAATTACAATAAAAACAAACGTTACTTTTGTCTGTTTTTTATTATGCAAAATAATCGTTGAGGCGAGAATGGATTGAAGGGTAAGAGAAGCGTTGGCGTGTATAGAACGTCATAATCATAAATTCCAGCAATCCGCGTGGAATCGCAATTTATTTCGCGAACTTCGGCGAGCTGATTTGCGAGGACCGCGACGTGACCGCCAGTGGATTTATGGCCGATGAATTATGCTCTTTGTTCGTTTAGGGATGGAGAGAACTTCTCCAATGGAGTCCGAACGGTCAGGAGAAATGAATAAAATTCCAAAGGACATTCTTGCGTTAAAAATCGACGATGCCGCGGCCGTGAATTACGTTTCCTTGTGCTCGTTGATGTATGATTTTCTCTCGACGTATCTCAGGTTCTTTCACGACAATGGCGCGTAATTGCTTGTTAGTTACTTGAACATTCTCAATTATTGAATCACAGATTAAGATTCTCTGTCAAAGTAAAGGCCACTTGGAATTATCTGAAGAACAGTCTCTTGTTATTTATCGTACCAATATTGACTTACATTTTTTTATCTTTAAATAATCAACACTTGTTTCTATTCAAATAACAATTTGATTAATAGACTAGTAGATAAATCATTTTTCTTGAAACTTGTGACATAATTTTTCATTTAAAATATTGTGTTAAAAAATTTACTTTTCGAACTCTATGCGAATGCTGTTTAACATCTTAATATTAAATGAAATCTTTTTCTAAGATATTCAACGTCGGTGAATAGCAAGATCATTTTCCGCTGCGTTTAACGCGTTGATCGTCTGCGGGACGGGCAGTAGAAAAAAAAAAAACAAAACAATAGTGTTAACTCCGTACATCCCTCTCGCGGCTTCATTAGCACGTTTTGTGTACGGCGAATTCGTTTTAATTTATGGACCTTTAGAACTCGCGGTGAGGTGTTAATGGCGGCGGCCAATGACAAGCCGCTCGACTTTTATGTATGTACTCGCTCGTTTACCGGCGGTGCACAGTGGAAAATCTCCGTATTTGCAAAGGCGCGGGTATTCGCGTCGCATTACTCGCGAAATCCGTGACTCCGCTATCTGCGTCGCAATCAAACACGTTTATCAGTCCCGAGAGAATGCCAGCGTATCTGTTCGCACGAGCGGAAGATAAGCGGCGTTTACGCATAGCCAGCATTACTGTACACTGCGTGATACCAGTCCTGCGTAGGCAAGCGAAAATATTTTTATGGTTGCGTGTGCATGGAGATCGTATTTAGTTCTGTACAGCGTGATTTTAACATATTTTCGTCACCCATCATGAGCAGATAGAGTGAATCGAACTGAGTCGAAAGGTCATCTACCATTTTGCAGTTTACGCAATAGTTAACGAGATTAATTTTAAAAATTGCCAAATATTGGTCTTGAATAATTTCTTACTCAAATATTATCGACTTTATAGAAAAACTGCAAGAGACAAAAATCATTTATTTTCATCTCATAGAATTCTAAAAATTTTTTCATAATTCTTTATCAACTTTTTAATATTGCATTTTCTTATTTTTACCAACATGAGAAAATACGGTATAAAAAATTCTAAAAAAATTCTCAGTGTAATAAAAATGCCTTTATATGTATTTTTTAGTTTATCATAAAATAACACAGTACTGTAAAAAATGGATTTATATATTTAAATGTGTAATATAGTGCTACGTTTATACGGAAAACTAAATCATATAAATCATATATGAAAGTATTTGTTTCACTCATGGATTTACAGTGCGGTTTCGAAAGGATCAGGGAAGTCTAGCCAATAGTGAGAAGAAAAATTGAAATATTTACAATCAAATTTTACATATTATATATTTTCTTCGATATTTATTGGTTATAAAACAATTTAACCATAATAACGAAATACATTAATTGTACAAAAATAAAATAGATGGTTTATTTGCTAGGTATAAAATTTTATTTTGCCATATTCAAATAAGGATTTATATAAATGAAATAAACATTATATTTCACAAATAAATTTTTGAGTATTTTTTTCTCAGCGAAGTAATCACTCACGGTACATTTAGTATCCAAACATTCATGTCTTGATTGTAAGAAGTACGTCCACGTAGTGAACATTAAGAGGTTTATGACGCCCAAATATATTTGATCTACATTATTAATATGCTAACTTTGTAAATGCGGTTAATTTATCCTATGCTCGCCGCATCTTCTCAAATTCGCTACTGTGAGGAGGAACCATCGTTCCGAGTGATTTATCTTCGTTATCATTCTGACTGCATTACACAGATACGGGCGCGTTTATCGGTGAGATGAAAGCAAAAGCAGCATTGGGTTTTGTTGGATTCGCGAGGGCGAAAAAGCAGCCGAGAGGGCGAGACGCGGAGACAATCTGGGGAAGGAAAAAAGCGCCAAGGCGTCCTGTTTTATGTTTTATCGCGACAACTGTACCACACGTGCGGGTACACGCGTCCTTGTCACATTGATACTTCAGGAACGTATATAGTCTTATTATCTGATGATAAAATAATCAGTTTAATATAAAATGTAAGGTTCAGTAATATCGCGTGATTAACATAATCGATAATGCACAATTTACAGGAAAAATTAGAGATTTTATCAAAATTTAGATTAAATTTAGATTAATTTAGATAAAAAAAAAACTTGGATTAATGTAAATTTAAATTTACTAAGTCGCTTTAAATTGATACAGAAAATCATTGCCTTTAAATGTGTAATAAACGTGTAATAAACGTAACAGTTACATTTATTATATAAAAAACGCTTTATATACAAATATTTGTAAAAATATAACATTATCGATAATGCACGGGAAATTTTAGGCTTCGTCGAAATTCAGATAATTAATAAAAAGACTGGAATTAATAAAAAGATTGTATAATAAATTTAAATTCAATAGATTGTTCGAAATAGATACAGAAATTTCGTTGTTTATAAACATATTAGTTAGAAAATGCTCTATATACATAAATATATCTATTATTTTGTGCATATAAAAGACATCGTGCGTATATTGGGTTATTATAAAAATTACAGTTACGGCACTGTTTGCGCGAATACTTGCAGGGTTCGGTATATTAAAGCGTAACTATGCGATGCAGGATAATTAACGCACTTGCTTTTCTCTCCTTTTTCTCCCCCTATCCCTCATTCTATGGCTTATTATTCGCGAACTACCTACGGGTGGTTGATAATTAATACTTTAGATAGTGGCAAGCTTGTGTTTGACAATTAGTATTCTGTTATCGTGCTTTACTCCTTTTTTATTGACACGCTCGTAGTTCATTCCGTTAAAGATAAATTGCTGGTAGAAATTCCGTAAAAAATAACTTCAAGCAAGCACTTCTTTGTAGAAATATTCATACCCGAGTGTACTTTAGTATAAATATTTTTTTAATAAACACACAATATTCTTATCGTCTCGCTTTTGATCGGATTACATTAATGATACAAAGCCTCTATTAAAAAAGAAAGAATAGTTTATTTTTAATTTAGTAAAGATAATATCATAAATCTATTAAAAAAAATTCTATACATAATTTTTTATAAATATTTTTTTATTGCACGTTTGTGTGTACTTATTTATATTTATGTATAAATTATATTCACTCATTTTTACATTGATTATTTTTGGCTGATCAGCTATTTATAATTCCATTGATCATGCTATACATTTTTTATGCTTTTTTTTAAATCATAATAAATAAAAAAAAGTTGTAATCGGACAAAATGTTCCTGCGAGACTTCCGGTTGACGATTTCCAAACATGTTAATGCGGCTAGACACATGTTACAGCGCGACAATCATTAAAACTAATACGAACCAATCATTATCTCTGTTTAACCTTCATTCTCAAAACCCTGGTCCAACGATATTCGTACCCCCATGCTAAATGCAAAGCGACGCATTAACGCGATCGTAAAAACCGTGTTTGACATGCAGTTAATACGTCGCGCGTCCGGTGGTCCACAGAAGCGAGAATGTCGGAAGCTTTTACGACTCGACAGATTTTTTCCCAAGGTTTTGCTTCCGGAAGAAATCAATTTTTCTTTTGCGACGAATCTAATAAAAATTAAGTTCCCTCTTTGTAGAAATAGGCATATACTGGGCAACAATTATTTAAATACGGGCGAAATAAAATTTTATTTCTAGCAAATAAGCCTATTCTATTTTTTTTTTTGCAATTAATGAGATGTATTTATATTTTTCATAAAAATAAGATATATTGAGTCGGGGAAAAAGTTTCTTCGTATTTAAAAAAATTTTTTTACCAAAGTTTTTCATTTGTTGCGAAATTTTCGTTACAATTATATTATTCGCTAGAGTTTCAAGTTTTAAGAATCTGTTTTTTAAATTACGATATGATGATTTTTATCGAAGTTATGAGCAATCAAAGCCAGAATGCTCCTTTACTTAATTCGCGAATAATTCAGGAACAAAAAAAATCATAGGAATATTTTTTAAACTTTCACGATAGGTAATCGAAAATTTTTGTAAATTTTTTTTTAGGCACGTGAGAGACCCTCAAAGTGAATAGAAAATTTTTCATCTTTTTCAGCTCGTAGTTTTTTAAATGTAAAAATTACCAAACTAATAGAAACTTAAAAAATATAGTAACTTTTCAAAAGTAGAGATTACAAGCTTTAAAATCCTTTTTTAAAATTTAAATTTCGTTCATTTTTGACGAAGATTGTATATACAATTTTGAATTAACAAATACGAAGAAACTTTTTCCCCGACTCATATTTTACAAAATATTTTACAAAAATGTATATTTCGTCATCACCGTACGGCGGTATTTGTAATCAAATTTCGTAAGTAACATTTGCTTTGCAATACTTTGACATTTTTCTCTCAATGTGGAATTAAAAATCATAGTTTATATTTTATTTTATTTATTTAAGAATTTATTTAATAATTCAATAAAATTTCTATAAATTCACGTTTATTAACTATTTAATAATATTAGAAAAAATTAGATGCTTTGCACATAATTCCTTGTAAGGAAATTTCTCCAGCTTTATCTGTTTTCTTTACAGTCTCTCTCGTATTCAAAATTCTTTTTCGACAAAGCTATGCATTCGACATAAAGTTTCTCAAAAGAAAGGTATTGTTATTACTCGATTCTTCCGCTTGTATGAATGCATCGTCCAATTTATTCTGTCTACGGTATCTTTTAAAAGAGTGAACGAAGCCTTAGATATATTCATTCAGTCATTTCCAGATAAATGCATAGCTACTGGGCTTTTTCTCATCGCTTTTGTCTTTCTTGTTCTGTTGTTGGTTGAAAAAAAATGAACCGATAATGACTAAACGAGAGTGTGGAAAAGTGAAAAACGAAAAGAAACCCCAATTACGGTATGTAAAACAAGTGGATACCGATTTACTCGCTTTTCTTCTTTTTTTAACTTTAGATAAGTATTGCTTTTCCTTTCGAGAGAGAAACGCATGCCAGATGACTTAACAAATAATATCATCCCTGGTCATCATTGTGACGTTTTTCTTCTCTTTTTTTTTGCTGTTAGTCTCGATCAGGTATACCCCCGATCACAAGTTGGTCCGTGATACTTTTACCCTCGGCCACCCTCAGGTCTATCTACTCCTCCTCCTTCTCTTTCTTTTCCTTTGCCAATTTTTTCCTGTCGGACGGCGGTATAATGAAACAGGCTTACTCGTTATATTTCCTGCAACGGTCTCTGTCTGTTTCAGGGCGTTAAAGTCGCCGCGTTCGAATCTCCTTTACTTTAATCATCCCTCGGGTTTCTTTGCGCTTTCGAGAGGGGTACTCTCGGATTAAAATATTTATCGATCGACGGCGCTGTTGAATTTCATGAAATCGTGTTGGTATTTCTTGTTGCGTTTCTGTCAGTGATTGTAACTCGTAGATTCGTTCTTCCTAGGTATGCTTTGTTTCTTTATTATCTCTTCAGTTGAGTCCATTCTTGATATACACTTATTTCTTTTGCAATGCAGGAGGAAGTACAAAATGAACTCTCTTTATTCTTACATTAGAATTACAATACTATAAAGATGATCACGAGGGGTAAACGAAATGTGGGCTGACAAAATGTGTACACCAATGTCTACTAATAATGTTCGTTAATGCCCAAGTAATATCCAATTTTTATGCCCACTAATACCCTAATAATGCGTTAATAATGTCATTATAATGTCCTAGTAATGCATAACCTCATACTGTTTATTATAATACATAATTCTCTTAAGTAATGTCCAGTAATACCCCAGATTTGTACACCGCAATGCCCTCAGCGGTTTACCTCTTGAATGGATACCTACATATCGTTAGAATATTGTTGAGCACATTGCTATGATTATGGAAATGGCATTGATAAAGGTATTCTAAAATTATATCATGTACTAATGTTAATTAATGTTATTTGGTTTAATGTTATTAATATCTCCACTTGACAATAAATATTTATTTACTTATAATATTTAGATAAAAAAAAATGTCTTTCTCGTATCGTTTAAATTCCTTTCAAGTTAACAAATTACTTGTAAAGCAGATTAATTACGCAAATTACGGAAAATAAAAATTATTAAATTACTAAATGAAGTGCTTAATTATTATAATATATGATAATGTACTGTGGTGTAGACGAATAAAGTTTAGCACACACGAATCCAGGATAAACCGGTTATCTGATCTTGCTAAGACATGTTATCGCTTTCAAAAGAAAAACGTGATACACTAATATAACTAACGAGATATTCTGGGAATTGATTTATGAATAGCGTTATCGATATCAGAGTAGATAAATATTATGCTTAGAGATTGCGGACTTAGAAAGCGGTGTACATCGCTCGAACGTGAATTGATTTTAAACAGCTCGCTCCCATTGAACCATTAAGTATGTTTTTTTCATTCATATAATAGGTCTATTTACGGAACCAAGATAAACTTGGTGATAATTCGTGCTAAAAGATAGACATGTGTATTCTTTCATATAATACTGTGCAGTATTTTCGGCGGTATGCTGTGAAGTCTACTCTATGAGTGACATAATGGATACTGCTCAGCGTGTTGTTGGAAACAAATGATCAAAATTTGGCGAAAGCTTGAAGGACCCCTACTGTTCACGCTGTGATACACTTTTACATGTCGTCGAATGAAAGAATAATAAATTGCTGCATGCGTTGAAAATTTAATGGACGACTCAGGTATTCTCGAAGTAAGTTTACTAGGGTTTATTAGGGCCTCTGTTTATATTAAATTATACCTACAATAAAATTTTCGAGATCTTTGAGAACATAAAGATCCAAAACAGTACGCATTGAAATGTAGAATACCTGTGCCAATAGTCCTCAAATTTTCATTTATTTTGAAAAAGGTTTTTATATCGAATTACAGTTAAGTTGACTTCCATTTAAATGCTTCAATATAACAATGAATTCGGTCACTCTCACTATATCGAATGCACATTAAAGTTTTATATAAATTATCTATGTGCAGTGAATGAATAATATCATTATTGAGCGTTCAATCGTTTAAAATATTTATATGCTTTCACATTTAATTTTATAGCAGTATTTTTTAACATTAATCTACTGTTAGATATCAAAGAAGCAATTATAACTCAATCGCTTGAGTTAAACAACATTTTGTTATTTTTAAATATTTTCAATTTATTTTTAAATTATTACACACACTTTCGTGTGTTGTTAAAACATAAATTAATCCATAAACATAATTAATATTTGTTAGTTGAAACATTATCCATGTTAGTAAGCATTTAAATAATAAACTAAGTTTAAGTCAAATTGAATTCGTTTTCTCGATTTACATTAATCAAATTATTACTGATATACTGAATGAGAGCAATGACAATCTATAGAAATAATTAAAAATTACTCAAATTGGATATAATTTGACGTTATGAATTTAACAACAATGCAAATGACCGAATTTGCTAAATAAGTAACTAAAAGTCAAAACGTTCTCGATTATCTGCTCTCATTCTGATAAACGACATTGTGAATTCCGAAAGAAAAAAAAAAGAAACCTTTGTAGAAGCGAAATTACGATCGTTCGCTGCAGTTGCTTTCTTTAAAAAAATCACGTCTTTCCTTTGCGCGATTGCAAGAGGGGGACCAAGGCGAAGGGTGAAGGATCGGTCTCAAAACGGAAAAGAGATTTAAGCTCGAGCGACTGCCACGGACAGGAAGTTATGGGCAATCGGGATACATTTTCTTGGGAAGGCTTTCGATCGTGTCGTTGTGCGCGCGCGCGCCGGTAAGGAATGCAGAATGCAACCTTTTCATGGAGAGATATCCAGGCCGTGGCAGAATGCAGTCGGTCGGAGCAGCGGCGGGCTTAATGGTCGCTGTTATAAGTTATAACTTTTAAATAACCAGCACCAGCGAGGAGGGGCTCTCCCCGGCCGGTACTGGAAACCAGCTCACCTTGCTTCACTCGATGCGATGAGTTTCGCTCCGTGTAGTAGTCCTATATGACTGTCCGCTTTGTACACGTACGTACACGTGATACACCCGTGTCTCGAATGCGTAACGGCGCATATAACGTCGAGAGATTTCGCGGACGCGATGCATAACACCGAGTATCTACGTCGCCTTGCACCCGCATTTGCTAGCCGGTCCCTTTCGGTGCATGTAATTCCTACCGCTGGATTAATTACCGCAGTTGCTTGACGGAGTTACGTTATATGGTCGCGTCGTGATGCTCTCGCGATGACGTTGTGAATGCAAAGTCAAGAATGCGTCTCTCGGAGCACGAGTTAATTAGATTATATGTGAAACCGCGATCGTTATATAAATCTGGGGAACTTTGAATGATCAATCCAAATTGTTCGCAAATAAATGCTTACTCTGTAAAACTTTTAGAATGAATATCATCACTCTAAAGAGTGAAGCTTAAAGATTGAAAATTGAGCTATTCTTTTTCTAGACTGGCTCAATTTTTACTGTTTAGAGTGAGATTCAATTTTGAAGAATTTAGAGAGAAAGTATAAGTCAGGTGAAAGACAATAATTCTCTTTGGAAGCATTAGAATGTCACTTATAGTATTGAAGTACTTTGCAAAAGAAGAACAATTTCAGGATATTTTGTGTCGGAGCTTTTATTGATTGCTAAAAATTTTATTTGAAAATTAATAAGAAATTTTTCTCGGCACAACTAACGAAAATTACATTGCCAGAAAAAAGTCGGATATTTATGTTCACCGTGTATTGCAGCGAGCATCTTATCTTGTAATAGCCTTAACTTTTGAGAATTTTATATTATCGTGATTATTTTCTGGCATGCAATTTACAAATACCGATCGAGATATGATGCTGCTCTCAATAATGAGATGTCGTTCAATATAATTCTTATATGAAGATTGAGATGCTTTTTGTACGTCGATACAGTAATCTCGTGGTTAGTTATAGTTGTTGATTTATATTCGGCATTTTCTAAAGAAACTCTGTCTGCGATATATACATGCAAACCTGATTACAGTACGAGATAGGATCCTTTAATAAGATTCATCTCTAGATTGGTGATAGTCTGACGACAAGTTGCACAAAATAATCGTGTCATGTCCGCGACGTCATGTACAGCCAGGTTCGTAATTTCATTTACTTGGAAAATGCAAGTTTGTGACAGAGTCAGATCTTTATCTGATGCTCAAGATCGATCAAATTAATCTGATAAAGTAAATTTCGCGAATTATTAAAATATGAAAATCCCTCTAGCGTTTATTAAATATATTTTTTACTGCAAGTCAATGATATATTATATGTTTAAAATTTTAAAATATTAATACATTATTAATATTCTAGATAATCTGAGAATATTTATTAATCAGATTTTTAATAATATATTCATAATCTCTTATTTCATAATTCTTTAGTTATTAAAAAAGCAATTTTTAATAACTAAATATAATTTAATATAATCAAGCTACGTTTTTGTTGAATAATTTTCCACTACAAGGAATTATTTATTTGAATTTAATTAGTTAGTTTTTAAATAAATGCGAATCTATATTTTTGTAAATAATAAATTCTAAAACCTTTCTTATTAAATTATAAAACTATCTTTTAGTCGTTTTACGAGATGAATGTAGCTTACACAGAGCTTTTTGGAGAATAATTTTGACATCGAAACAAATACCTGACAAATACTGGCACGTTCCAAAATACGGTCTGTTTGACATTTTATCTTCGAGATAAAGCATCGTTGCAATCCTACAACAGCAGTCGAGTAGAATTACGAACACGCGCGCATTGTTTATTGTAGCTGCGCGGCGGTTTGTTGGTCACACATAAATAAAATTTAGGGGGAATTAAATGAGCCTACTCGTCTTTATTTATCTATTTATCCGGACGTACATAAATATGGTTGGTCCGGATAGGGTTTGTCGACCTTGTGATTGATGGGAAATACTATTTTTACTCTCGCTGTGTATCGTGAAAAGGAGAGAGAAAAAAAACGGTAGTAAGAAACGAGGTGGAGAAGACACACTCATTCGGCCGTCTACAAGGCGCCTTCAGTTTTGGCAACGAGAGAGAAAGAGGGGAGGGGGAGAGAGAAACAGAAGGAGAAGGGGAGAACTCTTCTGAGTGATTTATCTTGATTTTATTTTTATTGTACCCAGCCACGCGAAGGTGACGATTTATCGATTTTTCTTTGAGGCGCCCTTCATGATGTAGCTCCGATATAACAAACGTTACATGCCGTGTTCGTTCTAGTTTTTGCGTTTTACGGCGCGACGAGAAAAGGTTTGACGACAATACACGAGAGATATCGTTGTCGGTGCTCTGACAGAAGTCATTTCACTCTGAAACTGTGACGAAATCGATTCTATCTCTGACCTTTTCGGCAAAATGTGTTCCACGGGAGACAAAAAATTCGTGAAATTCGAGAGTTTAAATGGTAATAGTATGGCGATTGATAAACGTCAACGACTAATTGAATTTTTCGTCGACAAGTTACCGCTTTGTCAATGCGAGCACATTCCAATTTGAGCACATTTCAATTTTGATCTCTCGCGACCGGGCTTTTTTTTCACGCCAGATATGCTGAAACAATTACTTCGCGGTCGCGAATTCAATTTTTTCGTCGTACAGTGATATCTTCTCTATGCCGACAGCATGTAAAAATCCGAGAGCGACTGGTTCATTATATTTTAAATGCATTGGTTTTGTCAGTGATATCGAGAATTATCCATATTTCATTTAACCAAGAGCAGTGATTCTCGATAATTAGCGTAAATGACGAGTTTTGTTTTCGGTTTATTGACTACTTAATGAACCTTCGCACAGAGAATTACACAAAATATGTTGCGGGTATTTCAAAATTTGCTGATTAAACGCGTAAAATAAATCGACACAAAATGCAAGATAAGTATTTGGTGTTTATCAAGAATGATGAGAAATGTGAAAAATTATTCTTTAAATTTCACCGCTGTGCATTTATTTATTGATAATTAACGAGGAAACTCGGTAAGTTAATTAGCTAATTATATTTAATACTACATTGCCGAAACAAATATTTACACTTATATATTTACGCTTATATTAAGTTTCATGTTTTCAATATTAATTAAATATAATGCGATAGTGAATTTTTCATCTATCACCTTGACAGAAAGAGATTTTGAAGTGCTCGGTTAAAATACATAGGTAAAATGTCTGCAGAAAGTAGAGATAAATTATAGAAACAGGAAGCTGAAGAAGGCTGCCGGCAAGCTGTTGCACTCACAATGTAGCCCCATACTTTCCTTCCGGCTTCATATTTACTTCAATATGGCCGAGTACTTTTATCTTCTCTTATCTACCCTTTGCGATTAAATATTTAAATCCGTTTGTAATTCAACGGTAGAAAAATTTTAATTTTTATGTACAAGATTTCGTACTTTACATTACAGAAAGCATATTTTTCATGTAAAATTATTAAAAGCTATTTTTCGTAACAAAATTATTTATTAGATTTTAAGATGCTTATCAGTATCAAATTAAGATTTTTCTGTGAGCAATATTTTTAAATTACCTGTTAATTTAATTTGTGATATTAATTTTAGTTCTGTGAGAATTATAATATGTTTCAAGACAAAATTAAATTCGGTGCGCAGTTTGCAGGATTGGATCTGAGTACCTATATAAATTTACATCGAATTTAATATTTTTGCCATTTGACAAAAGAAATATTTTTAATTAACAAATCCTTGTATACAGAAACAATTGATCTATCGAAACTGAATTATTGGAATAATAGCAAGAAACAAATAGACATGTGACAAAGAAATAATTCTATTTACCGTGAAAAAATATTTTTTCGGCATATTAATTTTCCAAAAATTTAAACTCTGAAGAAATTTCAAGAAACATCATTGAGAGTCTTCGCAAGCTATCTCTCAATTTAATGGGGGGAGGGGAGGGGGGCACAATCGTCTCTTTAAATAGACGGCGAACGCGAGAAGGCCGAGAATAGTAAACGGACATTTCACATTTCACAGTATTCTAAATCTTTCAAGTTTGTCACGAGAGAAATGCGGCTTCCCTCTCCATCCCCTTACGACCATACGTCGCGATCTCACTTTGTCCATGCGTTGAAGTGCTCTTCAAGTTACACTATATCTGCGCCACTTCGCGACGAGGGTTTCGAGGCGGCTTGTATCTCGTCACAGGGGCGCTCGCCTTCCGTTACCTGACACTACCCGTCACCAGAGAGAGAGAAAGAGAGAGAGAGAGAGAGAGAGAGAGAGAGAGAGAGAGTTGTCCGGGCACTGAAAGAAGGGTAGGAGGGGGTAGGGTCTCGCCCTCCCTCGACGTTAACATTACGGTGCTATCGCGGTCTTTCTAACGGCGGCATCTGCGCTCGCCGACGACTTTGTCGTCGGCCTTATATCGAGGCCTCTCGTCTCTCTTCATAACGCGTATCACTGCGCGATTCGCTACGCAAGTTTGCTGTAAATGTATTATATGTATATGTGTGAGTAAGGATAACGTCCTCTTCTGTGCGCTGCATTTCGTCCTGTTTCTCCGCCACGGAAACTTGCTAAAAGCCGACGCGAGATGAGGGCTTATTGTCGCGACGAGAGTGCCTGAAAATGAGATTTCGCCGACTTCGTCGTTACGCACCAAACTCGCGGGAATTGCGTGTTAATCGTCGGGCCGACTGCTATTTGTTTGGACAAAAGCGAAAAGGTAAGTTGTCGAAAGGGAGAAAAGGTGCATTTTTTTGATTTTTAGATGGTTTAATACTTTTACGCGAGAAGAACAATTTTGCTGAAGGAGATCACAGGTAGATACAGATCTGAAAATAATTTTATTGATCCATCAAATAATTACGTAGAAAATTCAAGCAAGATGAGCAGTGCTGCAAAAAATTCAATATTCCTACAATCAACTTGATCGTCCTATATGATTATTTTCATAGTTTAACAAAATTATTTTCAGATCTGTATTTAATTAAATTTTTTATACTTTAGCTGTTTTTTTTTATTTATTTATTCTTTCTCGAAACAGCTTTAAAATTTGAAATAAAAGTAATTATGTGGTACAGTACTCTTTAATAAGCGGGATCTTTTGCTAACAGTACTCTCTTAATAAGACGCAAATATCTGCAGAATGATAGAACAGATAGAATTATGCTCTATTGTGATAGAATTTTTAGATTTTTATGACGTGATATGTATAGCCCATTCAAAGCAAACAGCTCAATTAAGTCAAGCCAAAGCGAGTTTGCATGCATGATATCGTACGAGTTTCCCCAATAGAGATCGCATGAGTGCTCCTAGTGAAAATTGGGTATACTATACGATTCTAAGCCCCTAAGTCTCCGGTAGAAAGGCAGGCATAGAATGAATGCCGGGTTCTCTTACACAGGACAGGTATATTCATATAATACGAAAGCGATGCCCGATCCGGGTCGGGGATTAGCCGGCTCGTGATCCAGCAAATTAGCCTTCCTAGCCTGACAGCCGACTGTCTTATTTAGTGAAAATGATTTCGAATGCACATTTCGTAAAATGTAATACAAATATTCAAACCCTCTCTTTAAAATGTGTCGAGCGAAATTTAATAGACTATTATATTTTTTCTTTTTTTATTTGCATAATCTTGCGATGTACGTCTTGCAAATTATTCAGATAATATTATATGATGAATATTTAAATTGATGACGTCAAGAGCAAGAAAACTTATAACGAAAATTCTTGCAAAAAATATATTGAAATACAAATATTTTTTAAATAAAATAATATTTACATTGATAGAATACACTTGTAAAATAAAAAACGCTTCATTTATTTTAGAATAGAAAAATTCTATTTATTTCAATTTGACGGCTGTTATATCTATTGGTTGTTTCGTTATTTGATTAGATACAATTTGATTCTAAATATATGGTTATTTATTGATTACTAGAATACAAGAGAAGTTCTTGATATATCTTACAAATTTATCGAAATTGCAATATTGTTTTATTACAAAATAATTACATTTTAATGCAGTTTGCAAAAATTTTCTTTGTGTACTTTTTTCAAACTTCCACGTCACAATCCAAAATGACCGCAGCGAGTACAAGTTTTAAACAATTCATGTTTAATAAATTAGGATTTCATAATTATAAGATCGTGATATTTGGTTGTTGCAATATATTTTTGTGGTATTTATCGCTGTAACGAATACAAAATGACAGCACGAGGAAAAAATGATCAAGTACATCCAGAAGAGATTTATATGGTGATATGATGAAAATGCGAATCTCAAAGAAATATTTTCTATGTTATACACGCGGTGGGGCTTGCAGGGGAAATACGAGGGATACGTCGTAAAAGTTAAAATTATGCCGGCTGCCGTGCGTATATAAACGAAGAGAGATGATACCTTAGGCGCGTGTAAATACTCAACACGATGGAGTCGTCTGTGCCATATAGTCCACCGAGACTTGAAGAATTCGCGAAAGAATCTCATCGGGGAAACATAAAATTCAAAGTTAGTATTGTGTTAATGCTGTAGGAAAAATAGGTGAATAAAGCTGAATAAAGGGAACATTCGAAGTTTCCGATATCTAGATTTATAACTTCAATTCTCGCTCAGTTGGAATCAAGACACAGTGGTTGATTCAAGGCAAGGAATAATTATTATTTCCTTCAATCTGCAGTTAGAAATTTTCTACGAAATCGAGAAAGCAAGATTAACCCGCGTACATTTAAGTTTCTGCAACTGTAAGCTATATGGATTGATCCGAGATTTTAACATAATTCAATCGGTGTGTCATATCGGTGTTTCTCGACATTAATTATGTCGAACAGTCAAGCCTTGCTTTTACGACGGGCTTGCGAAACACGTGCTTTACGACGCGCAAAACGACGTGGGATAGGGCGAGAAAACGTGGTTGAAAGTTTATTGACCTTCATCCCTTTCGCACACAGCCTCTCTCGCAGGTCCCTTTTGCGCGCCGCACCGTCGAATCTACCTTCCTACCGTCGAAATGACGCCCGACGGAACTTGCTTTACACACGATGCACGTATAGACGGTATCGGAAAAAAACGTGCTCGGGATTACACGGGAGAGCTCAAGTCGGCGGCGTCGGTAAACAGAGAGTTTTATCACGGACCGGGTACTTTCCCTGGAAAATTGCCCCACCAATTTGATAGCGACCCGAGAGAGCCTCGTTATTCGCGCGAGCACTTCTCGGGGTCGGCTTATACGCGAGCAAACAGAAAAAATGTCTGCTTGCGAGAAGATCGCTTCGAGACTGTTTCCGTTTAAAATTTTTTTTTCAATTCACCGACTCGGCCGGTCGCCGGGCGAAATCGTTAAAGATGGAAAAAGAAAATCGTGCCACGTTACTATTTCAATATAGCGAAGTTCAAATATTGCGAAGTGTAAGAATGTATATTTTTTTATCTTAGCAATATTCTTTTCTTTTTATTACTTCTCATTAATTCTTGACTGATGAAAATTTTTGCACTTCTTGTTCTCATCAGTTTTATTAATATATTAGGTGTTGGAATTAATTCGTAGCGTTTTACAAGTGATGGGAAGTACTTTCATTAATGTATTTTTTAATGCTCATGTGAAATAAATAACATTCTTTCATTAAAAAACGCTACGAATTAATTCCAACACCTAATATATCGTAATTTATATTCTCATCGACTAGAATTCTTTGCTAATTTCGCATCTGGAAATATATATTTCTACTTAATCATCATATAAATTTTCCTATCTTTATCTCGAGCTCTTCTATTCCATCATTATATAAATTTGAAAATGATGTTCTATTTAATCATCATATAAATTTGAAAATGATGTTCTATTTAATCATCCTTTTATTTAATCATCCCTATCTCTGTCTCGGGCACTCCATGTGTAATGATGACGAAATTTGTGAAATAATTAAATAGAATGAATTCTCTTGTGCTTTTAATCAAGATGTAAAACTCTGTGCGTTTTTCTTTCTCGGAAAAACTTTCGACCGTTCAGACGAGAAATACTCGGAACCCTCTCGATATCAAACGACATATTACGATAAGAAAGCGAGTTAAACGAGACAGTCGCTTCATCGATTGACCCGTGAAGAGGAAATATGTGCAGAAATGATTATCTATGTAACATATAGAGCGAGTAAACATAAATCGAAATGCAAATGTTGTGGACAAGATATCGGCTGTGGGATGATAAAATCCGTGCTATTTCTGTCGACGATTTCTTCTTGACGAGAAGACATGCCTGCGAAAATTTATTTCTTGAAAATTAGAAAACGTTCTTTTCTCTTTTTTTCTCGCATATATTTACTTTTTTTTATCTTAAAGATAAAAAAAACTTCTACAGGAAACACTCGATTGTCGTTTCTCGGGGCGTGTCTTTACTCCGATTAATGATTCGTCTTGTCGCGACAACTATTCGCGGCTTTCCGAACGGTACTCTCCAAAATCCTGTAACGTCGAATAAACAAGTCGTTAAACTCGGCGTACATTTACGAGCAGGAAATAAGGCTGTAAAGCTACGCGACACATCGGCGGCGACGTACACGAATAGGTAACTCATGTCGTATACTCATGTTATATCCGCTGAAAAACAGATCTCTTGTCCGTCGTTATCGCTTGTCAGATAATAAGATTTCATTAATTAGTCCTGCCAACATCATAATAGCCGACAGGAAGACGAAACAAAGCTGATATGCTCTTAATGGTTTAAAGTTTATTTTTACCATATATTTAGTGACAAACGCGGTCATTTATCTCTCAATGTTTATACCATACATTTAGACCTTTGTTTATTCTGTAAGTTAAACAAAGACATCTATCGTATAGGTGGATTAAACACATCACGATATAAACGTAGCTAATGGCTGCGTTTAATGGACTCAACAGTTGTAGCGGTTGCTATTATTGGTTGCTATATTTTCCTGCCCTTTAATGAAACAAATATACCTTGTTTTAGTAAAATGTTATTTATTTCATTAATATCGTAAATGTAGGTGACAGCATGTATTTTTGTTAAATTTAATCGTGGTATCCATGATTGAATTTAATAAAAATTATTTGTCCCAAGTCATCTACATTTACTGTATCGAATAAAGATTATTTTCAATTAATTGCTGTTATCTGATGTTAACACAATATCTTTTTTTCTCTGTGTAATAATGAATTACCTTTCGCTTTGTCAATGTGAGAAAAGCCACACGTATATATATATATATATATTTATTTATTATATTCTTAATCTTTTTCAAACGTTTTTGAGACGTTTATTTTGCATTCTTCTTATCGCTTTCATTCAGATTTTTCCTGAAAAACAGTATTGCACTGGAAAAAGAGTGGTGTGGAATTTTCGTTGAAAATGGATAAATCTAAATTTTCATGTTGAATTTATTATAATTCTAGTTGATATAACCTGAGAATTTCGATCGATACAATTAGAATTGTCTGGTTCGATCATTTTCAACTAGAAATTTTTCTCAGGGTGTACCTTCAATCCGATCGATTCTTTCGCTTGCGTGACCTTGATTTAGGTGATCGTGTTAAGCCGCGGGGATCAATTGTCGTTCACAAAGCGATCCTTCAATCCTTCGGACCAGAGTGCATTAATCGAAAGAGGGGAAAAAAGGGAGCGAACGGAATTGCGCGAACATTTCGCTCTCAGAGACTGGGAATCAACCGGGCTGACTTTGCACAGCTTCTTTTTTCTTTCCTTTCTCTCTCTATTCGCGGTTTTCCTCTTCTCTCCGCTCTCGACCAGGGTTGCGCGGTCGTTCGCGTCGACAATCGGGCCATGCCGACCTGCGCTGTTCTGTTCTGTGCTGTGCTGTGCTGTGCTGTGCTGTGTGCGAGGGATTGTCCGACTGCAAAGGAAACCGGGTAAATGTCAGTCGCCCTCAGGGGGGGCGCATACACACGCTTCGCGAAGCTTTTAATCAACTCTCACTGTAAAACCTTTCTCTTTCTCTCTCAACCTCCTGCCCTCTCTCCCTCTCCCTCCCTCCCCCTCCCTCCCCCTCTTTCTTTACCCCCCTGCTATTCGTGCCTCCACATCTCTACATGAAGTAAGCTCTTCAAGAGTAAGCTCTTTCGTCATCTGCGACAAATTCATTCCAACTGTTAATATGATGTCTGCGAATGTATATAAGACAACGCTCGAATTACATAACTACTTTGTAACTACACACTTATATCACTCGCCGTAATTATTCTCCTCAAAATTTCATTGTAACATACTTCAGTTCATCATTTCATATCGTTATAACTTATTGTTATAACATCACTTATTGTCTTGTCTCTGCTTATTTTAATTCTTATTGCTAATACTCGTATACTTCATTATTATTCTTTTATATTCTTGTTTTCTTACGCTTATATCAATTCTATGCTGCTTACAATTGCACACATAATTTTTTTTTCCTGTACTTCTTCTGTTCTTCCTGCTCTCTTAGAAGGCTCGCTCTAGAGTAGCAATAAACGCTTTTATCTGTCTATCTCTCTCTTTCTGTGCATTCGTCCCGTACATTCCGCGATTATATGACCGCGAACGTGAAAGCGAGTTGGCTCGTTCGGTCTTCATTGTTACAATACGCGCGAACGACTTGAATCATTCAGTCACGATGTCTTCCTGTGATCTCGGACTCTCGCCTCTTAATGAAAATTGCGCGGCCCGGAATTTCATGAGAGTTCACGGATATTAGATTCTTTGTAGATTGAGAAGAGAGATACAAGTATACGTTATTTAGAAGTACAGGGAAATCTTGTTAGAATCAGTCTTGAATTTAATTTGGAAAACGGAGATTCTTTGTTCCACATTCCAACGTATTTTTAATGTAATATAATATTAACAATTTGCAATCAGTCTTTTTACACGCTTTCGTTTATCTCCACGTCAAAGTATCACCACTAATTGTTTGTCATGCAATAGAAAGATTTAGAGATTTTTATCTCAAGAATCTAGACAAATATTTCGGTAATATTTGACTCTTTATTGCATAATACATATAAGATTTTATAAGGGACTTTAGGTGGTCCCTCTTTGCAATTCTATTATATTTATCTGAAAAAATTACTAGTAACAAATAGACTTATCTGAAAATAATTTTGTTGGACTATCAAAATAATTATATAGGACGCTCAAACTGTTAAGACTTTTTGCAGCATTATTCATTATTGAAATTCACAAAATTACTTTAGTAACAAAATAATTTTCAGTCCAATAAAATTATTTTCAGATCACTTTTATCAATGTTACAATTAGCGATAATAATTCATAAAAATTTCGTGCTTTTTTTCTTTGCTTGAATCAGCTGTCCTAAGATTTAAGGTCTGTTTTCTGTAGTTAAACTAGTGTACACTTTTGTAACTTAAGATAGTAAGATGATGAGTATATATTTGATATTTGAAGTCAGAAAGAGAATTCTAGTAGTCAGTCAAGTACAAGAAAAAAAAGCAGATGCCTAGTGTATAAAAATTGAAAACATAATACGAGTAGATTGCTCTTTGCTTCATCATGTTAGACTTAAATCTCTACATTGCGTGTTCCCTTCTGATGTCTTCACAAGAAAAACCTAACATTATAGGAGATTATAGGAGATTATAGGAGAATAAGACAAGATGAACTTTACACTATCAGAGTTGTGAAAAATTGATTGTTATTTAGGCCGAAAAATTTTGTCCCAATTTTTCATCATCTTTCTTTCATTTATTCACTCTGCCTTGGCGAATTCTTCGTCATGTTCCGCAATTTGTTGAGCTTCACGATTTTTAAGATTAATTTTTCACAGAGAGAAGAAACGAAAGAAACGAAGCAAATCTTGCCGGTATTCTCACGTTTATTAAACTCGAATAAGAGAGAGTACTTGTTAATAAGTACTCTTTGCGCCTTTCTGGGTTAATTCGTGATCGCAAATCAACGGGATACACAAGAAGTATTCCTAGTTTTTTTTTTGACATGATATATTTGCGTTAGGTACACTCGAACGCACCGATCGCACGTACATCTTGTTTTACGTTTCTGCAATATAACTCGTGGCTTTACGGCGGGCCTTCGGGTGTAATCAGAATTACGTCTTCGTTGAACATGAAGTTAACTTTTACGGCGCACCTTCGGGGTGTGGGTTCCTCCCATTTCTTCCTCCACACGTTTGTCTCTGTTGGGACGAGAAAACCTTGAGAGATTCTTACGGTTTTCGCTGTTTGTTTAACTTCAACGAACGCACGCTACTCTGTCGGAATGCTCTCTATTTGCTTTCATTTATGGAGCTGTAGCAATCTCCTAATTAGCTGCTATGTGTCAGTCAATAAAACGGTTATAGTAGCAGGTTATTTTCGGTATCAAGATATTTATAACTAAAACAAAACACGGTACACATTCCACAGTACGGTTCCACAGTCTTCAGCATTTATTATAATAAATGAACGGACTAAGAAGTCATGCAAATTATTCTTTGCATTTTTCCTTGAACTATTTGCACTTTTAATTCTCTCCATATTTCTGTTCCTAAGAATATTTAGAAAAAAAGGAAAGGATATTTTTAAAAATTCTTTACATTCTTTCTCACACATTCTTATAATGTTAGGAAGCGCTATTGTGTAAAGATATATCTATACAGAAAGAAACTTTCAAAAAAGAGCTACCTTATCTTGCTTAGTAATTTTTATTAAACAGCATGATATCATGAAAAATTCTTATGGGATTTTTGAAAGGAATTATCAGCTTTATGTAGAATTTTTCGCGTGAAAGTGGATAGTTGGATAGACTTAATACGTTCTTGACTGTATTATTTTTCGTTAGCATGACTTCGGTGAAGACCAACATTTTTTCCATGTGACTAATAATAACATAATAAATATTAAGACTTACTTCACTGTATTTGGAGAGAAAATATTGCGCTCTCGAAATTGTCGCCACAAATTGAAGTAAGTGAATCGTTAAATTTAATGCAACGGGTTTAATGTACATTGCTGGTTTCGAATTCACGCACGGACGAGAAATAATCTACAATGATATTCTACATAATTCGAGTCTCTCCAGAAGTTAAATTAGTCATTGGAGAAAATAGGATTCAGCTGACGTGGTCTCGTTCTCAAATTACATTATTCGAAATTTCCACATAAGTAATTAAAAAATTTACAGAGACTGAATTCCGTTTTAGATGATCTCGATTCGAGAATTGTCTACTGATGCATGAATTTTATTTTGCAAATCTGTTTTCAGGTATTTTTTAGAGACGTGTTGTCTCGAAAATGAATTTGATGAACTTTTAAATAAGAACAAATTGAACAAATTGAACAAATTGAACAAATTGAACCTCAATGTTGCAAGCGAAAATACTTAGAAATTTTATACATATGTACTGCACTTTATTTTATTCGACGATATACGTGCATGAACGTGAAGAAATACGAGAGCAGAAATAGAATCCGTTATTTCCTTCTTTGAGCTTTAGATAGTACAAAGAACACGTCCTTTACAACGTCTTTTATAACGTTTTGTACTATTAAGTACTTTAAGGATATTTATCCTTCGGGAAACGATGTCGCTGCAAGTATATTAATGTGCAAGAACAAGCGTCTTTAGACGAAGAGAGCGTTCTCATAACCGGTAATTCTTAAATGCGATCAATGATGACATTGATGACTTTATTTATTTTGTGTGAGAATCTTTCAAGGAATTATCTGCGTACCTTTGTGTTTATATTTTTTATATAGGTGATAATATTAGGTGTTTCTTTTTTATCACGTACACATTATACATATAATTTCGCAATAATTAATTTTGTAATAATTTAATATTTAATATTTAAAAGTTTGATATATTTAAAACATGATTATAAAAATTGTATCGAGAAAATAATTTTTATAATCTTTAGAAAAATTGCATATAATGGTATATAATGTTTTTTTTATTTTAATTTAAAAATTCCTATATCAATTTAAAATTAATATAGAAATGGAAATTATAATTATTAATTTATTATAAAATAATTAATTGTCACGGAATTTTATATTTTTTAATTTTATATTTTCTTTATATTTATCACAAGGATTATATATTTTTATATTTATCACAAGGATTATACAATTTTATATTTATCACAAGGATAGTACTGAGTTAGAATATATCTGTGGTGAATTATAAGGAATTCGAAAGTAGCATCCGCACAGGCTGTCTTACAAATCGGAAACGTTCAGACATTCGGTGTTCGATGGCTTGTAAGCTATGGCGTGGCGTACAATTACCGGATTAGTGTCGAAAGAAGCCTCTTAGCCGGAGACATTGGTTCGAACATTTCCATAGTTGTTAGAACATCTGCCAGCCAACGACACTCGCGTCCGCAACAATAGCTACATAGAAATGTATAGAATTGTTGCCTGCACGCGAGAACGAAAAAATATCCCATGTGTTCTTCCGTCGTCACGTTTACGTAATTGATTTCCCGTAATATTTTGTGTTTAAATAAAAAAATAAAACTATGAAAATCAAATTAAGATAGTTCAATCAATTTGAATAATAATATGAAAAGAATGATTTTACTATCAAAAAATTCAGTTGGACACTGATATAAAAATAATTTTAATTGGGTTATCAAAATTATTACGTAGGAATTATTTGATAGTGTCACTTCTCAAGCAGTAATGAACTGCATTTTTTATATTTCATTAAAATTATCCTTTTAGTGAACGAATACAAAAACAAACAATTTTATCATTGCATTCTGTTAAATAAATACGTGGAACTTTCTTTAGTTATTTATAACTGAAAAGTATACTATATTTATATTTACATAAAATTTAATATATTGTATTTTTCATTAAACTTTATGAAATTTAATGTGCCCGTTCATTACATTTAAGTAACTACTGTAATTTAATTTTCAGTTAAATCACTCGTTATTTTTAATTTCGTTCATAACTACGAGCTTTATTTACATATACTGTGCGACGAGCTTGAGGTTCAGCACTGAATATAGTCCTCAAGTATGATATTACAAGTTTTATTTGTTCAATAATAGTGAATCATATTCAATGCTGGTTAGAGAGAATCGGGACGGCTGCATTCACGCTAAATGCGCGACGAGAATGCGGTCCGACTGTACGTCGGTATCATCCCTCCACCATCTTTTTATATCGTGAGATCGCGATCTTCCTTGACCGTGAATAATCGTCGCTTTCGCGCCGTAACCTCAGGCACGCGTGACTCACGCAGCATCCCGCGCATTTACACCCGCGAGACGGGATAACAGAGGGAGTGCAATAGACCTCGCACCAGGCGATTGTCATTGATGTCGCAGGAGAGCCACGCGATAGAGGGAAACTCTCGAAGGACAATGCACGCAGAGTGCGAGGAACTGCAGGAATATCCGGTTTCGTACGACACGAAGACACGCGCATTCTTCGAGGAAGCATTCATAGTCGTACATGCCTCTACCGTGCGTGTCGCGATACGCTGGATGAATCGCGAGAAGGGAATAGAACTATAGAGGAATTTTTAGATCTTAGACTTGGATCGTAGAACGGAAGCATCAAATATAATTCGTATTTGAAATATATCAGGAATTAATAATTAATATAATTATATCAGAAAATATTATATGACGAGAATTAATTTTAGAGCTAAAATTAGTGAGATAGTGTTTTTCGGGTCGGTATATATTTATTTCACAATCAGTCGGTTCTTATATTTAAGATCGTCCGAAATATATTTTTAAGTATCATAATCTAATCACGAAGTTACTGGCTTTTTTTTAGGATAATCTTAAAATAGAGACGGACTACGAATAGATTCGGATTTTCTTGGACTGAGCATTTAGTAAAATTTGAATTCTTAGACTGAAATGTAGGAGATAATTTTTTACCATACATTTGCGTAAAATATGTTGCAAAATATATTATAATTAAATCTTAAAAAATTAGTAATTAGAAAGACCACAAAAAAGCAACGAATTATATAAAATTGATAAATCTTTAACTTTATTTTGTCAAGTGAGTTTAATTATTTTGTCGTTGGATGGCGAGAAAAAGCACAGTCTACAGTTAAAATTTTATTATTAAAGTCATCTTCAGAAAATTGAATTGTGAAAATCCGAGTCAAAAATTGAATCTGTATCAAAAACAACCAATGCATATTGTAAGTTACGAGTAAATTAAATGAAATTACATGAATATTCAGATTTGACGAAAGGTGGAAGATCAATATTTAATGATGTAATTAATTATTAATGCTGTTTGGTTCATCGTGCATTTCTGAGATCAAATATAAATGTGTATTCCATTTACGATTCATGCGTATTGATAAATCAAAGGAGTGAGATACACACATACACACTCGGCATACACACACACACACACACACACACACACACACACACACACACACACACACACACACACTCATTCCACGTGCCAGGAGTTTAAAAAAGAGAAATTATATTCTGTTTTAAAAATCTTAGATTTTTTCTTATGAAACTATATTTAGATGTATTTATTTACATGTATTGGAGTATTTTTGAGAATTTTTTTTTTTAGATTTTTGGAAGTGAATATAATTTTTCATTTATATACTTACTTAAAATTTAAAAAATGATTATTTTCACACCATTAAATCTTTCTTACTGAAATTAATTTTTTATCTGAAAGTACGAGAAAAATCTTAAAAATTCATGTTTAAAAATTATAATTTTAATTATTAATGACAAACAAGAAAATTCTTTAAACGACTATCTCCAATATCTTAGTTGCATGGCGTAATATTTAGTTCTTTGATATTTAATAAATTATGTATAAATTATACAGTACGTTATTAACATATTTTCATAATCACTTAAAAAATCTCAAGTAATTTATTTTTAGGTAGACCTCTGACACGTGGAATGCATTGTACATATACATAGCATCGACATGTTCCTTTTATAGATATTGCGTACTCTGTGCGAACCCATACACGTCGGTGTTACAGTCACAACTCACAAGGAACTTTCATGGTTTCTCTTCCCATGGCTAGTTCATTCCTGCGTGCCATTTTCGTTTCACGATTGGCCATGTATATAGATGCAGGAAATAACGTATACAGTGTACAGGAAATGCACGTGGCCCGCGTGCTCTTTCTCCAGTGTTTTTTTTTCGTACGACTAGGTTCATTCAAAAATAGCCGTTCGATGCAAGACGCAAATGCTCGCTGTACAAAGGCCGTGCTACGAAGATCAATGGAAAAATGTATACATAGAAACAATTAAAGCTTTTGCTTATTCATTTCTGTTCCCTCAAATTGTGACGTCAGAAGCGAGAAAACACACATAAAAAATTCTTGCAAATTCTATTTGAATAAAAATACTCAATAAAACAACACACACACACACATTTAATCGATAGAATAGACTGATAAAATACAGATACTGAAAACCATTTTCTTGTTTTGAAAAAAAATTAAACCATATTTATCTGAACATATTAAATATTTATTTCTATGTATTATTCATCTGACAGAGTTTATCAAATTTATAGCTGAACACAACTCTTTTTATTTTTGGTTGTGTACAATTGATTTTCAGAGATATATGATTATTTGTTAACGAAAGGGAGGAATATTTTCGATGTATTTCAATTTCGGTTTTATCGATTGTGTTGTTTTGTTGAAACATAATCCTATATATTAATAAATTTTTAATGTGTATCTTTTCACTTCTGACATCGCAATCTGAGATAATAGTGATGAACAGAAATCTTAAAAAGTGACAGATACAAAATTATAATTTTATTAAAATAGAAATGTAATTGCGGTTCTTTTAATATCTACCTTGCAATTTTTATAAAACAAATGTAATGAGATTAACAAAGGTTTTAAATAATTTAAAATATTAACTTTCTCTCTCTCTCTCTCTCTCTCTGTCTGTCTGTCTGTCTGTCTGTCTGTCTTTTGCAAGTTCATTAACACGGATTAATCACAGTTAGTCGGACAAGTTCGTGCTCGAGCGCTCGTTAAACTCTTGCGGTTAGCGCTACGTCGGCGATGATAACGAGTCTTTCGACGAGTTTCGTAAGCCCTAGGTCTTCTGGCGCGTGTTGCCGCTTGTTAAATACATGACGCATCGTGTATTTTTCTTAAGGGTTGCTTCCTTATCTCGCGCGCAGGCCTCGGAGAAGGATCGGAGCTTTCTTTCACACCATTCGACGTTTATTTTAATAAGCATGCTATTTCTCGTATCTACTTGTTTTTCCGTAACACGAACATTTGTTCATTTATTTCTTTATGCTTATCCGTCTATCTCTCGATTCCATTATGAAACAAACAGACGTTTTATTTTAAAGCCTACTCTAGTGATACTGTGGCTATTTTTGAATTGCATTTTCTTTTTCGCTGATAGACTTAAAAACTAAAAATTCATTTCATATCGGAAATGGATCTTAAGAAAGAGATTGCAACGCTTTCTAATTGATTATTTGTAACTAGCCATAAATAGCGAACGCAGCTCTCTGTGGTAAACATCGATCATGATCATTTGGAATTGTTGAACCTGTCGGTACGTTGTACTGCGTTGACACGTTGGATGGAAAAAAAATCGCCGATTGACATGACAAATGTCGTCCTGTTCCGAGACAAAAGGTACGACTTTCGAATCGATTTTGACATTCTAATAATAAAAAAAAAACAGGAAAAAGAGGTCGAGTGCACTCTTCTGGGTTGCACTCATTTCGCTACGAATTCTATTAACGAGAGTAATCGTATCAAGCCAGAAGAAAATCGATGACAGAGTGCAACGAACTTGACAGAAAACTCATCGTCAACGGGGTGCGTGCCCCGTGCTGACAGTTGGAGAAAAGAGGCCGGGGATGAATGACGTGCCGCGACCTGGGGTGACATATGCACATGACGCCCGTCAAACACATCTCTCTCTCTCTCTCTCTCTTTCTCTTGTTAGGTGTGAGCTCCCCCGTCTCTGCGTTCGACTAATTTGCAAACCAAACAGAAGGTCATTACGCGAAAGCTTTGACACATCTGCAAACGTTTCAAAAATATAACAACTGTTATATAGCATAGGATAACATAGAAGAGAGATGGGAAATATGCGGGTACTCGTTAGAGGACTTGCGCGAAACGAGGGTTTACAAAAATTTCGGGCGATGAAAGGATTTACGTTTTTATACTTGGCAATTTACATTAAGATGACTTGTCAAGTCATATCGAACATACGATAGTGATTTTCTATTATATTATGTTTTTTAATCGTATTTAGGAAATAGAATGTGCAAGAATCTTTAAATAAATTATGATGCTTTATAATTTATTTCTTGAGGATTCTTACTTTAATAGCTCGTTATACTTATTCTATTAATTATTCTTATTAAAATTTCTGGTTTTTAAACTGGATCATATAATTGCTCGCGAGAAAATACCTGTTGAGGCAAAGATGCTGCAGTGGCAGTTCCCTATGTGATTATGAAATCATTTTGGTGTAGCTTTTTCTGTAATATATGTTCTCTGTCTAGTTCTCTCCGCGTACCTTTTCTGCGAAACGTGAATGGTCCAAGATGGCTGCTTTGACAAAGGAATCACATGAATGGGGAAAGCACGTAAATGTTCGTAGTGGTTCATTATTCTATGGTGGAATCGTGATTCCGTTTGATGTCTGCTTGCATGGATAAACATTCTGTCGGGAGATTTACCTTCTGCGGATGCATTCACCCTCCTCGATTGTGTGATGCGATACCGGCGTTTTCTCAGACGTGTGCCAACACGGAAAATCGCTGTACACACAGGTGTCTTCACAGGCACTCCGTGAAGATACTGAAAACATTATCGTAGTAAAAGCGGCATAGTAAGAGCATCATTTGATGTGTTGGAACACGCTTCGCTTTTCGTTGGTGTTGTTTCGCATCATTCGATGTTGGTTTCACAAAATCACGTTTTCGAACAACACAAAATTCCAAGGAATGTTTAAAGACGTTCAGAGAAATGTTCAAAATTAATTTTAACATTTTATTTTTTACAGTATAATTTAATAATTTTTGATAGAGCATCATAGAAGGATATTAATAATTTTATGCTATTCTAAGCATCTAATTATATATGAGTTTATATTAGCAGTTTTTGAGTTCCTCTTTGTGCTTATCGAAGCGACTATGCTAAAATAAGGAGCGCCATGTTGTTTCAATAGCGGATAGAGTATGTAGTATTCCGTGGATTTATTCATTGGAATATTTGAAGACGCAGAACAATTGGCCGAGAAATTCCCTTTTCGACGCTGACGAGTTTCTCTTTCCTACGATAAAGCTCTTCGTTTCGGTACTCGCCCTCGAGATCTCGAAAGCTGAAAACACTTTGGGGCATCGTGTGAGATGACTTGGACGTGCATTGGGTAAACACAGGGTGTTTTGGTCTCGCCATCTTTATTTATGCAATCTTTTCCTGGGCGCCATTCGTTGCTACCGTCGCCAGTCAATTCTCCTCCTTCGATGTCCCCAACCATGCAAGATCGATATCTTGCGATATTAATCGGCGCTTTCCATCATTTTTCTTTTGTTCGACAATCCGCGAAACAGGTTTAATAAAAGCGCTGGTTGAATATGCATGCAATTATTCAAATGCTCTACTTTTCAAAGAGACTTTCCTAGTATAAAGATGTATGAAAGGAGTTCGTATTTTTCAATATCATAATTGGCACATTAAAGATCTATATTAATGCGCGTACCGAATTTTAAACTGGTATTTTCGATATTGGCAAAGTTGACACTATGATCTCTTTATTTTGAAAATTACCATTAATTGATTTTACTTCTAAAATTATCTTAATAAGTCAAGTTAAAATTTTTTTATAATTTTAATTTAAATTTTATTTTACTGCAATATAACAGAATATGTTTATCCTATATATAATATTTTTTTTAATATATTATGTCGGAAAATACAATACATATGCACAGACTTCTAATCCGAGTCTGTATCAAATTTATAGATTATTTAAAGTAGAATTGTAGGAAATGAAACTCGATCAGCTGGAATTGATTAATGACAATTGTATATACACGATATATCAAAAATGGATATCGATTTTTTTTCCGGGTAAATTTAGACTACGCTTCAAAGAGAGATCGTTAGACTAACAATTGTTCTGTATGTTCAGAAATTATTTTTCTGTATCCTTACGTTGATGCTGCTTTGTGAAAGATGAAAAGGAAGGTTAAAATGAAAGGTTTTCTGAAAAGTCACTTACGCGACTATTTGTATCTGACTATATGTAATACAGCTTCGGAATTTACATTTCACGGGCAATTCCTCCCTGACAAATATCGACTGTATGTGCGCCGAGCTTTGACCTCATGCCGCTTTTATCGTTGATCTTCGTGCCCATCCGTGCCGCGTTACTATCTTCGTGCTACACTTGAAACAAACGTCGTCCCGAGGCTCATCATCCTTTTCTCAGGACACGCATAACTCACGACGGCGTACAATGCCTCCTCCTTCGTGCAATTACATCGATTTCTTAGGAGTAGCTTGCTGCCCCTCGTGTTCATCGCGATAACCGGCGTGCGTTTATGATAATGAGGAAACCAAGTATCCCATGTAAGTCAGGCGCAAACTCGAACAAATCATAACAGTTCAAATACGTCCCGATTTTAATTACATTGATTTATAGATTTGTGTAAGTATGTGCATTAATTTTACAAAAGTAAAAATGAAACAAAAGTACGATTGATTTTGAATAAGGAATTTGTACACAGATCGCTGCGATAAACAATAGAATTAGGATTCCACATACAAAATGCATAAAGTTTAGTTACCATTAGACCGTCTGGATCAATAAATATGTTATAAATCAAAATAGTACTGCGATAAATTAGTAATTAGCATTTAATTATAATATATATGTGAACTCTTTTTTTAAATAATGACGATATTTAGTTCATATAGATGATTTTACGTTGAACACTCAATAATCCAGATTTACGCTATGCTAATGCATACACGAAAATGACGATTTTGTTGAAATGTCTGAAAACCCAAATACAGATTTAAAAATAATTTTTTGTGTCATCAAAATAATTACGTAAATTGCTCAAACTGATTACGTACTAGAATGTTAATACTTTTTGCAGCATTGCTCATTATGTGTGAGATTTCTACGTAATTATTTTACGGTTTAACAAAATTATTTTCAGATCTGTAGCTAAATTTTTCGATACTTCAACAAATTCGTCCTTTCCGTGTAGCCTCTATAAAGAAAAATAAATATGAAGTTGTATTCTCTAATCAAATCGCTATCATATTTTGCGATTATCTCTGAAATCGCTATCTCTAGAAATCCGCATTAGTGCGACGCAAGATTACGTCTCGTCAGACAGATTACATCTTCGTAGGACGATTTTCCATGTGCACGACTTTTGATTTAAAATTTAGAGAGCTCATGCGGAGAGTCGTGGGCGTCCACGGATCAGCGTACAGCATATCGAGGATGCGATACACGCGTATCGAGGATGCGGTTAAGAGAGAGAGAAAGAAAGAGAGAGAAAGAGAGAGAACGAATGGGTTTTAAAACGCGATGGGGATCCGGTCCCGGCAGACTCCGCCGCCGACCTTTTTGTTCCTTTTCCACGGCGAAATGAGCGGCGAACGAACGAAATCCCGAGATCGATCATCGACACGGAACTCGGTGTGGGAAACAGGACGCGCGAGAGTCCTCCGTTTGCGAATGTGCGGGCATGAAATCGGTATGCTCACCTTCGATTTCGCTCCCAACACATATATATTCCGGGCACGTCGATGTGCGGGATTAATAAAAAGCCGAGCTCCTTGAATCTCGCAATCCGAAATGACTTGTTTGCGAACGCAAGGATACTTTGCTGAGAATCGATAAACGCTTGCGCTGCGATTTTATACAAATTTTGTTGGATTTATAACAGTTACGTTACGTAACTGTATTTATAACTGTTACTGTTTTTTTAAATAAATTATTAAAAATCCCCCAGTCAGTTTTAGATATGCTTTCTGCAACAGATAGATTAATTCATTCGTTTTATAAAAAACGGAGTAAATATACTGTGAAGTTAAAGTGATATTGATATTTTTCTCGTCACTTTAACTTTATAATTCATTTACTCCGTTTTACAAAATATGGATTAGTCCACTGTTGCAGTAAGCTCTTTGTACATTTGCGAAATGGAAATGATAATAAAGTTTCGTCTAAAATAGTTGATAGGATTTCTGTTCAAGCTAGATTTGACATAAATCGCGATAATTTCTTCGTTCGTTATGCGGAGCTTCTCACAATCGATTTTCTCGTAATAGATAGGTATTAAGCTTAATACATTACGTTACGTGTAAAATGTTGATGACTGGTTAGAATAATGCGTTATTGTTAGTATGGCACTATAATGAATATAACGTCATTACTAATAGATGACATAAATGTTGCTTCTCAGACAAAAATGATCAATGACGTTGGATGATCAATCGCATCCGCCATTATTCCCCCATGTCTCGTAATCACAGGGTGAATTCCTTCGCTCTGAGCACTTATTGAAGTTGTTTCGCGCGAACAGGTGAAGTATTGCTGATACTTAACGCGTATAATCCGCGACGATAACGAAGTTTAATTGGACTGCGTTTAATATCTGTCTGATAGTTGAGCGCTCACTCAAGAGCGTTCGTTTTAAGGGGAACTTCTCCTGTCGGGCAAAGTATATCTCGCATGTGCTCGACGATCAAACTGATGTCTCAAGATCTCGTTACACGTTAGTAACGAACGGTACCGAAGCAGACGAAGTTCTCTCGTAATCTACCGTCAAATTAGATGAGTTATTAAGCGTTTGCTTGTGCGCGTGTTTACGCCGATATATACTTCTCGCATATTTCTAAAATCGTTCGTTTTACCTTCAATTAATAAGTGGTCGCGTCGTTGTTTAAACGGCGTTAAGAAAATGACGTTAAGAAAGCTAAATTTATTCTTTGGATCGTGTAGAAGGAATTTTATTAGCGTAACTAGAAAATTATACGATTGGCTGCAAAAGTAATTCTATTAAGATATTACTAGTATAATAACTATTTTTACCGATTTTCAAATTAAACTGACAAATAACACGTACAGAATCGAAAAGGTCTGGATAGAAAAAGGAAAATATCTGGCTAAAAAAAAATGTATTGTACGAAAGAAAGAGGGGGGGGAGGGATAAATTTAGCGATCGCTAAAACTTTTATTATTACGAGGAATTAGGAGAGGACACGATTTTTCATGACGGTCAAGATTTCTCGCACGTAGCAGGTCCTGCAAGAAGGAACTTCTTCGCATACCTGCATGCTGAATCGCCCAGGCGTTCAGGCATTCTTGAAGTCTGGCTTGGTCGATAATTATGAGATATTAGTCGGTAATTTATAGCCGTCTCAGAGACCTTCTCTCGAAGGTACAGGCTCTCGCCTTGCGATCTTCCTCCTCTTCGCAAGCCCCGATTGAAGAATGGCCGTGGCGAATGCCTCTTCGTGGCGATGACGATGGCGATGATGGTGGCCTTTGATTCGAGAACCTTTAGGGTCGAATTTATTCTCTCCTTCGATCCCATCCCGTCACTAGTGATCGTTCTTTATCCGAAAATGCCCTGATCAAGATGGTAGTTATTACACGTAGGCGTAATTACTTAAGTGTGATGTTCGAGATGTCGTTCTAAGTTACAGTATTGGATCCTTAGGGTATAAATTCTATTTAGAGAGACATTTACTCAGGTATTAATATTTCTCATATTTGAAATTATTAAAGAAGAACGTCGCGATTCCAGGTTTTCAAGATGCAAACAGGTTATATTAATAGTTATATTTTATAATAATTATATTTTTTAATTGACGTAACATAGAATGTCTTTGTAAGATGAAATATTTAAATTGATTGATTCCGGCAAAATAAAATTATAATTACGAAGAAATTATAGACGAAATAAATAATGGAAACTTGTAAGAAATATCGTTACATATGTATACAGAATTATTTTTGCAAAATGAACTAGAGAAAACCATTTTAAAAGCAGAAAGCTCGATGGTGCATTCTATATCCTCCGGTAAGATTGACAATTCAAAAGTAACAGACGTAAAACATGAATGATCGATAGACAATCCGAAGATTATGCCGGAAGTTTCAATAAAAGACTCGCGCCATCTTCGCCTCCCTCTGCATGCGCTACCGCAGCTCATATAGACTGAAGACGCCATCCATCATCCTCGTGTTTCATTACACATCTACGCGTCTTACAGCGGACTTACATTGGCTTCCACTAAGTATTTTATAAAGGATAGGAGGACGCGGCACGAAAGCATGTAACATGATTTTTAAAGTCGTTTTACCGCAAGAGCGGCTTTACTTGTCATGTAAATCGAATCGATCAGAACTGTACTTATATTACATCGAAAGATAATTCAGGTAGAATTACTTAATCATTCTGTCTGCGTTGCGAATGATCGCCAAGACAAAAATCATGGTTGTAGGTAATAAGTATAATAAGTATATATTGAATAAAGTGTATCATGTCCGTTTCTACTAATGTAGATTAACTTTAATCTCTTCTAAAATTAGAAAAAGATGAAAAGTAACTTGAGATTAAAGTTAATCTATATTAGTATATTAGAAAATGGATATCAAAAATTAGTTAATTTCTAAAGATATCTCCGTAACGAGGAATATTGAAATTTGTAACATCTTAAGGAGCGTTTAACTCTGTCTATAATTTATTCTGTCTTTTTCTGTTTCAGGTAAGTACTATGCATGAAAGGTCAACAGAGATAAATCATTGCAGCGGTAAGCATATATTTTTGAAACATGATGATATTCACGGGGAATGCCTTTCGAAAACACAAATCGAAGAATAAATAGAACGTTATTTGCTGTATTTTTCTATTACGTAATAATTGTTAACTTATCACGGAAGATACTCTACGTTTGTTTCACGGATTACACACTGATAAGAATTTTCGCGATAACGATAGTCGCAGTTGCACTTCGCGATAAATGCGAGTGCGAATATATTGCGTAAATAGGCGGTCTCTGTTATTACATTGGTTTCCTTGACGCACCTTATTTTCTAGACTCGCAATTACTTGCCACATTTAGCGCTAAATTCTACTCCGAGAGGTCTACAGCAAAAAGAACGTATCGCAAAATCTTCCCGGCCATTTCGGAGCGATCTCGGATAATAAAAGAATTTTATATTACACGCTGCATTACACAATTTTCCTCAACGGTAAACCGATAATCTCGCAATCTTTCAAGGTATCTTACATTTTTCTCTTCAAGTTATTTTGTTTCGCAAGGTCTTTAGCATTTTTTTTTCGCTCAGAATATTTATCATCGAGAACACTCGAGTCGCACCGTAAATTTGTTCAATGTTCAAAATCATTTAAAGTAATTGAAAAAGGCTCTATTCGGTCAAAGTGGATCTTAGTATCTAATCATATTTTTATGTGAACTTTTTTACAATTTCCAGATAAAACAAACTACGCGTTTTGACACAAAGTAAAACTGAACTTAACTGAACTTAACTGGAGTACGTAATCATAAATTAAATTGTCAAGCAATTTAATATTACTGATATTAATGAGCATCTCTAAACAACCGTAAAGGATTTACTGTAAAAAAAATAATTGGCGCGCAGTTTACCTGAGCTGGAAATTGTAAAAATTTACAGAAAAATAAAATTATTTGATTTACTTTTATATAATTCGAAATTTTTGAGATATACATATAACTGTATGACGAAAATGTGAAGCGTTGATTAGAATTGAGCTATTTTCTGATAAAAATATTCAAATTAAACGTTACGCTTACACTTATGTGCAAGCATATAATAAAATATTTCTGTCGCACTTCAGTTGAGCGAAATTTTATTACGCGTTCGTCAGGTCATTAAAAGAGGTATCGAAACTAGCGTCGTTCCCTTCAATTCATCGTCTTTTACGTGCGGCGAGCGGTAAATCTGATAACAGGCATTGAACGAGGATCGTATTCGTCGTCAATGTTTATCGAGACTGGCGAGGAGTTGTTTAAACTACGCGAGTCGATGTCCGATAGCCGAGAAGCAGGCAGGGGTTCTCTCGACGGACACGGGATATCCTTCGAGAAAACACCGTCGCGTTGAAATGTTTGCGAGAAACTCGATGCGAGTTTGTCGAACGATCCTTGCATGGGTGTAGCTTCTAAGTGATGTTTCGTTCCTTTTTGCAATTCAAACTTATGTAAATAGATGCCGGATAGGTAATCGTTTCGTAGTTCGTCAGTACTTAATCTTATCATTATTGCTCAACTCATTTCTCTTTTCAAATGCTGTTTACGATATGAAGGTGTGAAAATTTCATCGAGTTCTTTAGATTCAGAATAAAGTTATTAAATGGACATGTATATAAAAAAAATCTGTGATTTATGTATATAAAGTTTACTTCAAGTATATGTTTATCGATGTGTCCATTAATAATTCTGTTTTTATTGAATATTAATAAAGATTCGATAAATTTCTATCACTTTCACATATCACATAAATGTTAACGATAAATAAGAAGTTGTATGTTTATACATATATATATATATATATATTTATATAAACTGAATATAAATAGATATAAAATATAATTATTACATACAAACATGGTTGTACAACTTTATATCTACTACTTACTATTTTATTTACACTTTAAGTAATACCTCTAATCTCGATGATTGGGAAATCATATCGGTGAGAAACTACACTATATTATTGTACTACTAAAAGTTGACACGTTAATGTATCTAACTCTTTCAAATCAGTTATAATTACGTAAGTTAATTTTTATCTTACATATCTAGATCTTACATATCTACAATCTCTCTTACATGAAACAGTTCAAATTTTTATTACGTATCTTAGATTGCGAGTGGAATGAGGTAGACAGCTCACTATTTTAATTAGACGTTTGTTAATTCGAGGGCTGTCAAGATTATCATTCGTATTTCTATCTGATCAGAATGAACGATCAGATTGAACGGTATCTCCAATTATAATGATCGATCGGGCCGTTTGCATAACATCGCGCTCACTTTTCTCTCGCAATAATCTCGCAACAATGTGATTCTATTTCCATGAATACATATAAAAATGAAAATTGTTCACACTGACACTGACATCGTCGTTCGCACGTAAATTAAAGAGCTTGGGCGCGATAACGAGCCGGCTGCGGCAGGTTATACTTTACGGGGCGTAATCGCAACGTACGCGATCGCCGTAACGCTGCGTAATTCGTTTTGATTAGTCCATGGAAGACAGGCCGATACACTCGAGCGATAATTAGAGGGGGTGCCTGTTGCCGGCGTTTCGCGGGTGACAAAATGCGTCTCGTTTCGCGACGGTGACGACGCACGAGTTTGCCGGTGCGTGTAACGCCCGCCACGACCTAATTAAAGCGCATCAAATTCCATGTGTAATTAGGAATTAATCCGACACCGAGCCGGGGTGAAGACGAGAGTAACTCCCTTCGTGTCACTGTCGCGAAAACAATTGTAATTAGCAAAATTAATGGAGGAACTCGAAAACATCTTCGTTTCCTTCTTCATTATATTTCAAAGTTATACATATGCGATATATTTTTTTTATTAGGTTTTAGTATTACTTTTTATATTATGTATAATGTGTATATGTAAATCGCTACACTATAAATTGGAGCAAATTGATTGCACAAGAAACAAAATTAAAAACATTTATCTGTTAGAATTAGATCGAATTTGTCTAACTTTGGAGAGCAAATCTCTATGTCGATCTTAAAGTTAAATCTAGTTAAATAAATGGTGGAAAGTACAAGAACTACGAAGTATATTTCGCAAGTTGCACATTTCATTCTTACTTCAATAATACAAGTTGAGTTTGTACGATAAGAAAAAGTAACTCGTAAAGTGTCGTAAATTATGGTAAAATGTACGTCAGGTAAGGCCGTAAATTACAGGTAGACTTCAGAAATTGCGGTCCATTAAAAGTGCGTATTTTCTCTCAGCCTTGAACATTTCTGTCATTAAATGTCACAGTTATTTGCTCTTCGTGCGAGCATTTTTGATCCATTATATATGTTGCATCGTCGCTTTCCCTTCATAGCGTAACAGCATCTTCAAACGTTCTCCTCGTGTGGTGAGATGGAGAGAACAATGGCCGAGGATACCCCCGAGTCTTATGTAAATCCGCTATCTTAACCATCTTCCTCGCGCGATTCCCTTCATCTTTTGTTGATTTTGCTCAGCAATTTTTGGCCATTGTTCCACCCGCGAGGCTCCTCGCGTTCTTCCGTTTTTTGTTCATTTCGTTCGCTTTCTCTGCATCCTTCCCGCCATATTTGCCTCCTTCTTCTCTTCATCTCCGACTCTTCCTGTCGACGATGTTCCTCTTCCTCTTATTTTTTTCGCATCCTTTATCTAGGAACGCAGCATCTCCAGTATTTCTCTCTCGGTTACTTTCGTATCTTCGGTTCTTAATGCTTGTGATTTAATTATAACATCAATTTCTTATAATTAATAGGTATAATATAATTTGTAAAAGAGAGTGGATTAATTATTGGAAGTTACACGAAAGAATTGTTCAAGTCGTATTTTTTAAATTTATTTTAGGTGGTAGAATATTAACAAACACGACGAATAGAATGTACCATCAATAATTGATAAATCTTTTGTAATCTTTAATTACCCTCCAATAATCATGATTTAATTACTGAAATATTATATTGCAGAAAAAATTCTCGATGATTAATAGGTATAATTTTAAGACGTGTAAATTAATTGGGAGAAGTTACACGGAAGAATTGTTCAAGTCTTATTTTGAAAAATTTGAGGTAGAATATTAAACGCAAACGAATAAAATATACACGTAAAAAAAATTTTTTTAATTTGCCTTATAAAATTAAAAAAAAAAAGACCACAAGAACGAGATCACTAGTAAATTGTAGTGACGTAATATATTAAATGCACTGCATATTTTTAATAGCTAAACCTTTTATGAACACGTGATAGTGTTTACAAATGCATTAATTCCCTCTGGGACGCATGTCAGATTCTGACGGGCGCACTTAGCGCTAAACGCAGGCGGGGAATGCGGACCTTCTCGGTTTACGACGTTCTCGCGTGTAATTACATGCAGCGTCCGAAGAATGCAGCCGCATTATCGCGCAACGCGACAAAGAGGAAGAGAGGCTTTTATGAAATTGAGGAATTCAGAGCCTGGACTCATCTCTCCTTCGTTCTTTCTCTCTCTCTCTCTCTCTCTCTCTCTCTCTCTCGAAGGCCCGTGACGGAAGTGCCGCTGTTTTTCATTGAACGCCCGCGACCTAAAATGACAATGAAACTAATGAATGGACTTCCTCCGACGCCCGCAATTAATGTAATTCTGCCGCACTGAATAGCTATTTAAATTTGTCCAGGAGGTGGGCGCGAGAGAGCTTGTGTCAGTAAAATTAATTCATGTCGCGATATACACGGAAGTGAAACAACGACTGCATATAATAGTGTATACGCTACAGTAATTGCGCTAATTAGATCGGTAAGGCGTGACGCTATATTGTTAAAAATTTACATCTGTTTGATGCAACAGCATTTTTTAAGACTGATTAACTGCTCTATTTCGACGGAAAATATTCATATATTTGTGACAAAAATATATATTATAACTATAAAAATGTCTGCCGTAATAAACAATAATATATTTATTTAATATATATGTATGTATTTCTATTTAATGAAAAAATATGAGTTTTTTTTATTTAAAATATTTATTAAGAATATTATAATATTAATTTACATTTATATGTTTCTATTTAATCATTAGAATATTTTTTAAAACATCGAGAATTTTAGACTCATTTTTTTGGAGGGAACAGCCAGAACTTTATCAATTATATCGAAATTGTGAAAATGGAGTAGTAACTTGAATCATTCAGTTTCTTGCATTTAGACATTCTGTATATATTGTTTTACTTTGTTAATCGACTGGAAAAATAATGAGTAATATCGTTTTATCAACTTTTCCGTGCGGAATTCATTTTACTTCGCGAGTACCTTTTACAAATATATTACCTCAGTTAGCTGTATTAAATACGGCAAGTTGAAACTCTCGTTTGTAACTTCCTCTGAAGCAGATTTTCCTTTGCTTAATGATTTAGTCTATGCTTTTATTATAATTGAGGTTCATTCATATCACGGTGGTGAGCTTATCCGGTTTCATGAGCCTTTCTTCCTTTGTTGCTTGTTTCTTTTTTTTTTTAAATTTGTGTGTGTCTAAATTAGTCGAGTAAGTACTTTTTTTCAATTTAAAATTATGATTCAGTCAACTCGAAAATAAATGTATTGCTTTTTATGAGAGAAATTCACCAAAGAAAAAAATTAAAGAAAGTAAAGAAATTTTCTGTCTGCTACCCGATCGTGATTCTAATTTTTAAAACATTATGGCCGCCGTAATTGCACATTGCCTTTTCGGAACTCTCTCATATAACTATCTATAATTGGCAATAATGTGACAATCTCGAATCTATGTGCAATTCCATGGATGGTAGAAGTGACAGAAAATTTCACGTTACGCCGGACCGCTTCATTATTTTCCGCGCCAGGAACCGCCGACTGTGTCGACGATAAACGCGCGTGGTCGCGTTCGCGTCGCGACGCCAAAAAAAAAACTGAAAAAACGAAAGAGAGAGAGAGGAGGGAGGGGAGGGGAGGTGGGAGAGTCGGAAAATCCAACAGTCTGATCCGATTTGGAATTTCTTCCGGCCGACGCACACGACGCATTTTCCCCGGGCTGCTGAGCATGCATTCGTTTAGCGCTCGAATCGTTCACAATTAGCCCGCACGCATTCGCGCGCTCACGCGTGCACGCACGCCCTCGTGACGCCGGAATGCGCGACGTACTACGCAAAAATTGCAGGGAGTACTGCGTAATGTTCGTTAAAAAATGATGCCAATAGCAATCCACCTGTACACTTGTATATCGCAACACTCTAATTCATTTATTACGAGATTGATGTCCCGTTCTCCTCCCCATCGAATCGCGTAACAAACTCTTGCGTTGCTCGCATTTTTTTTATTTAGGCGCGAGTGTTACGAGTTTTGAAAAACAGGATGTTTCGCGAAATATACTGCAATCGGAGAAAGTAATATTTGGGAATTTTTACTTTTTCACTGCAATTTTATTACGCTTCTTATGGACTTCCGCACGATTATTTATTAATTAAAAATATATCTATCTTTTATATTTTTATGATATACTTTGAAACATTAATTGTTAATCTATGGAGAAGTGTATTCCATAATTTTAAGATTGTGATATACAATGTAAACTGTAATGTAAATATAAACGTAATATAAAAAAAAAAAAAAATAAAAGTGAAAATATTACCGAACTAAAATAAAATTGACGATATTTTACTCTCCGTATAATTTTAATTGGACATTAATGAAATTTGTGAATTAATCCGTATTTTTAATTGAAATAAATATTGAAGTGTATTAATTGTTTCGAATTTTATGCATTCATGAAATACAGATTTGATTTGGCGTTCCCTCGAAATGTTGACTTTCCGCGGATTACCCTGTACACTCTCTCTCGTCTGCACGTTTACACATAAATCCGTCTTCGTGGTCTGGTGCATAACGTGGCGGAATAAATGCGCAAGTGAGAACAGTGTTTACACGCAGAATGTGTTGTACGAGAGTATATCGCTCGCGACATCTTAATTAACACACTTGATGGTTGGTAGTTAGTTTTTCACATATCACGGATTTTCCGCGATAACGATGTTAATAAAGGCACTATCATCTTTTTTATTCTTCTCACATGTAAAATTGACTTTAAAAAACGCAGATCTATTTGTCAACGTAATCGTCTAACATTTGTTTTTAGATCACAAATATTGTAAAATAAAGAAAGAGAGATTTACACTGAAAATACACTGAAAAAAAATGTACTAAATTTTAATAAATATTTATTTGAATCGTGCCAATTAAATATTTACAGTAAATAAATATTTACAGTAATTAATTAAATATTTACAATAAATCAATATTCACTTTGATTGTTAAATCAAATTAATCATTTTATATCAAATAAAGATATCTTTATATTTAGTATATTTAACTGATATCATTCAAGCAAATGATTTATTAAAATTTGGAATATTATGTATAAAACATATATATTTTTTAATAAATAAATCTAGTGGAATGTTAATCATATCAACTTTTTAATCCATTTTTTACTTCTATAATTATACTATGAGATACTATTAATTGAAATTTTCTTTGAAGTTACATGGGTTAAGTGATTATATGTTGCAGTGCCAAAACCATGTAATTGATCGACAGTATGTTTACAAGCAGTGTAAAGTTTCTCACGTGCCTTGATGCGAAAATCTATATATTATAGATATATCAGTGTTGATTTCCATATTATCAAACGTGATGTGAAAACACATTCATGTGTGCGTTTGTAGTTTATGATTAAATCTCACGGATCGGAACCTGTTTCATTACGGAAGCGCAATCTGTGAAAATCCGTGTATATTTCTAATTATATATCTCATAGAAAATAGCTGATACAAGATTATAATTTGATGTTCTCATCGTTTATGTGCTTTTTACGCTGATTAGGTATCGTTTTCGCCTCGCTTATTACTTCTTTACGGGTAATTTAGTTATTTTTTGTGCATTGTGGCGTACATTAGTGAGATAACTATCGCTAACAGCGCGTCGCGTGAAAAAGAAATCTGATATATGACCATAATTCCTGCAAATCGCGTCAGGTTCTCTTTTTCTTTCTCTCTTTTTCTTGTGCCTCAACCAACGCACCGCTTAATCCTGTAATTCATTCGAATATGGGATACAAATCCTGGTGCTAATCTCGCCGTTGAATTTATGCATTGTTATAAAAACAATGCATAAGAGAGTAGAAATTCCCGCTGAGGGAAAGCGCGACATGAAACGTTATTCCAACGTGTGTATGTAACAAGATAGCTCAGCACTTCTAAATATTTTCATTGACTAAGTCAGTGAATGTTTATCGTCAATGCAAAAATGTATCTGGCAGAAAAGTTTTTTAAAATTTTAATTCTTGTTTTGTAAGATTGAAAATAATATATAATAATAAAAAGTGAATATATGAAATAATTTATTGTAATATTTCATAATTTATTATTATATTAAATTATTTTATAATTTATTATTATTGTCAATTTTACATAATCAGCATTAACGTTTCAAAAGTTTTATTATGCTCAGCAATAAATTATACATTATATCAAATTATCATTAATTTGGACTATAAATCAATAACAATTTTAATTAATGGTATCTCATAACGAAAATATCTCATGTAACAGAAAAATGTAAAATATTTTATATAACAGAACAATGTAAAAATGCATTAAAAAATTGATATACAATTAACATTTTATTAAATTTTTTAATTGAAAAATAAATGTTTTTTTAAATCCTCTTTAATTATTTTAGGCATTATTAACTACTGTTAATTATTGTAGTTAACTAAAATTGAATTAGTTGCAATAACATTGTGTATACCTCTCTTTTAAACGATGAAGAAAATTTTTTTCTTCGTCCATAATAAACTTTATGATCGATGACGATGATTTTAACGTTTCACGGAAGAAGAATGCTTTTCTATACTTTATTACAGTCGTCCTTTACCGCCATAAATCTCGCTGTTTCTACAAGTGTCTGATCCTCTTTAATCAAACGTGGCAGTACCGACAGAAGGTGTTTGCTGTTCGCGTATATACATCTTAGATATTTTCTTATCGTAGACATCTTATCTGTCGTGTAAAAAATGTACCGCGTCTATAACCATAGCTTTTGTTTAACACTTTTATAGCGATCTCTCGTATTTTCTTACTAATTCGGCTCTGTCGGCTTCCGAGCGAAAATTAACAACTAGAATTAATTCGTAGCCCGACAGAAATTCTTCTATGAACCTCTCATTTATCTCAAAGTTTCTTTGTTAATATATGACTATTGATATAACGACTCCCGAATTGAATTATGCGCGACGTAAATGATTTGAATTTTCCTTAGAATCATTCGAGCTCTCAAAGGGTTGATCTTTCTGAAATCTTATTTCTTCTCATGAATCTCAGGCCCGAAAGATCCCCCCCTTTCTTCTATTCGTCTAATCGTCCGTCGTATCGTTAGCGCAGCAACTATTAAGATGTTAATCGCGACTTTCACTCGATCATTTTACTACCACGATTCCACTCGTGCGCTTGGAACATTTAATCCAGACAAAGAGAAAGAGGAAAGAGAGAGACAAGCAGAAAGAGAAAGAGACATCGCGACGCGAGTAGGTGGACGTGTAGAAGATAAGGAGAGACAAGGTGCGAGAGGCGTGGGTGCGTAATTTACGCACGTTCGTTAACGCCAGGAGCACTTCATTCCGCGGTACGTTTATGGCGGTCGTATTATTCTGAAGCGCAATGACGAAGAGCGCGGCGGCAGGAAGAAGGGTAGAATAGATAGAGACGAGGACAGAGAACGCCCGCGGTCTTCTCGCGGGCCAGGTTCAAATATTTGAGAGAGGAAGAGAGAGAGAGAGAGAGAGAGAGAGAGAGAGAGAGAGAGAGAGAGAGAGAGAAGGCGAATTTACCAGCCGCGAACGTTCCGCTTTTAACTTGGCCGCCGCCGCCGCCGTCATCAGCGCGCAACGCTGGAAGCTCTAATTACATGCAACCTACCGAAATTTACCGGTATTAAAGTGCCGTTGCTCCACCTGAGAAAGAGGAAGGCACCGCCACGTGGCCGGGTAATTAAGGTCACGTCGCGTTTATAACCATACCAGCCGCGGGGCCTTTTAGTTGGCGATAAGGAGTCTTAAGTGTTTCGTACCGCCCCACCATCCTTTCGTTCGGTTAATCTGATTAACAACTTTAGATAATGAGAAACGATAGATTTTTATAAATGACTGATACACGGAAAGGACTAATAGTTTCTGAAAATAATTATGTGAGATGCTCAAATTGGTTGCCAGAGTGTTAAAAACTTTTTGCTTGAGTTGAGTATCGTTCATCTCACTTAAGATTCCTTTTTGATGGTCTAACAAAATTATTTTCAGATTTGTATCTAGCTTCATGATGCACGTTCGAGCGTCGGCTGGAAAGTTAATTAGCGTCGCTGGCGCGCGCAATTTAATGTGGCGCTTACGTTTCGGGGACAAAACTAATTTCGGCGCTAATAGAAATTTTCGCGGCCGTGCGCGCGTTGCGCAGCTTCGTGCGGCTTAAGCATTCGTTGAATTGTTGTTCGCGCGACTCGCCCTGTTAACGTGAGAGTACTCGTAAACGAGCGAACTTTGCACCCGTCGACTGCTGCCGTCGTTTCAATAGCGGAGCGGAGAAAACGGTATTTGAATAGCGAGTCGCATCGAGATTAAACGGTCTCAATGCTTCGTCCCTTAACGTGTGCATCGACCGTAATGTAGTTTACGGTACAACTCCGTAGATATCCGTTGACGTTATTCGACGAGAACTGTACGGTGAGAGAGCGGAAGCGGCTCTGACGGTATCCCGCGTACCGTCGCGTCGGATGCGAGGCGAGATAGAAGTGCGCGATGCGCACATTCGCTCATAATTCATGCCAATCGCTCGTGGCGATGGCGAGTGTTTATCATCCGCTCATCGGAGGCTTTAATTTTATACAAATGCTCGTTCAACTGTGACCAGGAAAGTCCGTGTGTTTATTACCTTCGATTTCCGCCGCGAACCAAGTTGGTCGTAGTGAATTTTAATCAAGCACACACGGCAATTATTTTTTTACGTATACAGTTGATATTTTTTTTCAACGTCAAGAAAGAAGAGGGAAAAATTTTTTTAATCTGTTTGTGCTACAGATTTTATTTTGTATGATATTTATTATAAAATATTTTATCTATTTATATAACTTTGGCAACTTTTTCTCGAAATTTGTAAGGATCTATCTATTTCTATCAACACGCGTTAACTTTAAATCTCGATTAAATTTACTCTTTATCTTTTTCTTAGAACTATAGGAAGCTAAAAACTAATTAGTTAATCCTCTAGAGGTGTTACAAATTTTCAACGTTCACTTTAAAATTAAATTCGGAATGCAAATTAGTTATACTTACTAAGTGAAGACGGAAGGAAATGTATGTAGCATTGGACACTGAAATATATTACTTGTGTCTGTCAGAAAGGCTGCTATGTTGATATTATTAGCCGCTATTAGCACTATTTGTTATTCCACCTCGTTCATTAGATAAAATAAAGGTAGAATGACATGCATAAATAACGCTAATAACATCTTCCCGAAACATTTATCAATATATATACTGATAGTATCAATATACATATAGATAGCAAGCATTGATAAATTCTTTTTACAAATCATTTTAACAAAGCAATAAACAAATTATTACTGACGATGTTGGTTTTTTTAACGACAAGACAATTCTGTCCCTAGAAGTCAAACCGAAATTGATGAAATAATAATCTGTAATTATATTAGTAGAAATTATATTAATAGAAATGGACAAAAATGAATATCACTTAGATTAATAAAACTCACGACTCAGACATGGATTTTTAAAGATTTCATGTTTATACATTTCATCGTTTCGTACCCTTGTTTAAATCTGTCAAAACATTCAAATACAGTATATTCGACGACGGGATCACATAGCGTCGACCTGAGAAAGCCGAGATCTCACTGAAGTATAGTAGAACGTAGGTAAATTCGTCGGCGAAGTTGAAGGCGCCATTTTGCACGCTTTAACAATCACGTAACAAGTCCCGCGTCCAAGTTCGCAAACTAGTTCGCTCCAGAGGAACCTGCAGTCTTCTTGCCTCGTCTCGCGAGTCACTCGCACTGCGAGATATATTGCGAGACTTCGCTCCGTTTCTCCCCGACATAACAATGTGGCGCGATAAATATACTTTTTATCCAGGCACATTTGTGCATGGCATTTGCGTTCGAATCGACGCCGAAGTCATTATGGGAAAAACACCGCGCTAATGTCGAACCTGCGGCAGTAACTCACCGTTCCCACAAACGCGATTAACAACACGCGCATACGCAATCGTAATCGAATTGTCATTATTTACGGCAAATTCAGAAATGTCGGAGCGACACGAATAATCGATAGGACGTTGGAATATGTAAAAGTGCTGTTCGGAAATAATTTCGTGTATACATTAACACACTCACATACACACGCGCGCACATACACACACAGATGTAGGTACAAAAAGGAATAAGGCTATAAATATTTAATGTAAGTCTCGTGCTGATAACAAAGAATCACGTTTAATTATTAGTCGTCGACCTATAAGGAATTCGAGAACGTATAGATTTATGATACTTATAAATGTTGATATGGGATGAAAGATTCGCGAACTTCAGAGATTTATTTATTTAACGTGATAAAATAATGAACAACGAACGAGGACAGTGACAACTGCATCTACGCTTGTATATATGTATTATATATTTTTAGAGATGTTGCACATTATTATTAAACGCGGTTGATGATTCATTTTCAATGGTGCTTCCCAATGATTATTATTCTCGTGATATCAAACGTGAATGCATCTTGAACCAATTATACAGGCTCAATGGTTCACTGTTCAACGTCATTGATAATGGATCGCGTAAGCCTATCATGCGAACGTCGCAACATATCGTCAGGCTATGTCGGATCTCTCGTAAGTGATATCTCGTCGCCTCATAACGTCACATATGACACATCTCTGGAGTTCCGTATCCTGTCATTCGAGAATTGCGAATCCGTAACATATCGTGCTCCAGGAAGCAGGTCTTTGCACAAGGTGAAAGAAAAGTTTACTGTACATATCTAAATTACATACACATACGAGCAAAATGACTGTAAGGCATACAATATAATAATTTTGGAACATAGTAAAGTTTTGGAACATAGTAAAATAAGAAATTAATAGTATTTATTATAAGTTAATTAAGATAAAGTATGATTAAGTTAATATATATAAACAATAAGAAATCTTATTTTTAGACCGTATATGAGAATACAATCAATACTAGAAATTAAATGCCTATAACGGTCAAAGCTGGATCTTTAATGCTTAAATAATTCAATGTGAATTTTATATATATATACATGTACATGCAATATTGCATATATACCATATTTATAGTCATTCGAACTACCGAATTGATTTTTCAGATTTATAATACATGCATATAAATAAATTGTGTATTTTCAGAATAGATTAAAAATGGAAAGCAGCACGAAATTTAAAACGTTTTTGGTAGAAGTAGTCGTTCAAATATTTAGGAAGATTAACGAATAATTTTCTAAAAGGTTCAGAATTTACGTTTAGAGAAAAATATAGTAGCAACTATAAAGGTGACAATCATACAAATTTTATGTGTTATTAATATACATTGTTGAAGAAATTAATACCATAATTGAATAAACTATTTCATAGCAATAATTATAAAACGTTTTTAAAGATATGGATGTTGATTTAACACCATGAATGCGAATTGAACATTATGATTTAATTTAAATCATTTAACATGATTATCATTTAATCCGAGGTTAGACCATATTATATTGATATTTGTATTTATGTCAACACATTCTAAGAATTCTATTAACTCATCGTGTTCAAGCCACACTCGTATTCTTTAAAATTTTTAAATGTAGCTAAATCATCTATGTACATTAATTCTACATTTAAAACTTGCGCAATTATTACTTTTATATTTATTGGTGTTGCCATCACTATACCTTTTTCTCTGGATGTATTTACAGTATTAAATAAAGTGCACGTAGCCATTTAGGAAATGCGTTAAACATGATGTACAGTGTTACATATACCGAGCGTAATACATACGCAATTACGTACATGAATATGTATAGCAGGGTATCTGTCTTCGGGTCTTCTCGACGAAGATCCTCGCGCGTAACATAGACAGGAGATTTCGTCAGGATCTCGGGATAGAAAGCGGGTAATGGCTTGCCTCGCAGGCAAGCAAGGGTAGATTCCTGAGAAGGGAAACACTCAGCCGGGAATTAATCAGGATTCCGATGTAAATAATACGAGGAAAAAAGTCGAACGTCTCACGCGGGACAGAGGAAGGAAATGTATGCGGTGTCCCGGATGACTAATACCCCGAAAAATCTTCCGGTCTTTCCTTTATGTCCTCCTTCGTTTCTCCCTGCATTTTGCATTCGGTAACATAAGTAGTGAGGAGGAACCGTCGGCTGACGAAAGAGCCGCCAGAATTTCCTGGCGGCGAAGGGCGGAAAGGGAAGAGAATCGTAGGGATGAATGGTGCATCTCGTCCCTCCCTAAGCAATGGTTTCCACTGCGGTTTCCTTTACGGTATTTCTTTGTTGTCCGCGATGCCGAAACTCAGCGTATCGCGCTGAACGGCGGAAGTAAAAAATGACACGATTCTTCGTATGAATGTATCGTTGAAATTTGTTCTGAAAATATGTAAAGTTGCAGAAACATTCCTTTTGTAATACATTTGAATCACAATGAAATTCGAGGCGACGGACGGTTCGGATGACTAATATCCCGAGAAACTTTTCGTGTTTCTTCTCTCCGTTCCGTCCTCCCTTCTCACCTCTCGTGAGAGTAAGAGTGCAACGGCCGGGGATGCCAAAAGAAGGAAAAAGTGCCGATGCAACGTGTGATGGAGCTGCGACCTGCGAAAGTCATATCGCTATTGAGAGCACGAAGAATTTCCGATGAAAAAAAAAAGAGGGAAAGGCTTTCACGACAGATTCGTCTTAGAACTGCATTAAAATCACACTAAATGTTGAGAAACTTTTATATCACAATCAGAAGTTTAGGAAAGAACATTTCTTTCAAGGTAGAGGTTCCATTCTGAATGAATCCGAAAATCGATTTTAAACAGATTTATTTAAGACTTTGTCTTTCTGTTGGAGGAGAGAGAAAGAGAGAGAAGAGCGTGAAAAAATATTGATTAAAAATAGCTCTTTTCAGCAAAAAATCGATTTTTCGCAAACAGATCAGTTTGAAAACGGTCTTTAGGGTTGGGAGATCGATTTTTTGGAGAATCGGAGCGTTCCTATTTTAAGATCGACAAAAAGAATCTGTTGTTAACACGCAAAGTAGGATATCCAGTATACTATCCATCTAAGTCTGTGTTTAATTAAAAGTAATAAAACACAAGTAACGAATGATCGAAATGGATTCTCGCGGGCCGCATTCCGAAAATATTTGCGCCTCTCTTCTCTCTCTCTCTCTCTCTCTCTCTCTTTCATTATCATCCTCTTCGGCGTCCTCCGTGCGTGAGAGCGAAAGAGTAGCAACCGAATGCTCGGCAATGCTTGGTTAAAGGACGAAGAGGATACGTGGTGTGTGACGAAAAGTTTCGGGCTTTTGCCGAGGAGGAAAGAGACGGAAGTAGCAGGAAAAGGGAGAGAGGTGTACGAGAACAGCTGAGAGAGGATGAGCGCGAATATGTCGGTCTCGTGCTCCGCGCGAGGACGAAGAACGAGAGGAGAGAATCCGCGCGAGAGGGAGAGATGAACGGAGAGCGAGAAAAAGAAGAGAGATCGGCGGCGATGGTCCTTTTGCTCTCTTTTAATCCCGCGGCCTTCCTTTGCTCGTTCCACCCTGCCTGCCCGCCGCCAGTTTAACCTGCAGTCCAACACACTATTATGTCTGACCTAAGGCGCTCCCACATTTAACTATACGCTCGGCCTGACATCGTGCATGCGATCATACGGATATACGTGTATATGTTCATGCAAGCAGGTGTGTGTGTGTGTGTGTGTGGGGCCGAATCAATGCTCGGCTGCCGACAATGATTCCGAGTCAATGAGTCCACCGTCTTTGCAGCAGCCGAGCCGCTGTTAGGATTCGTCTTTCTAGTTTTCCGTCTTTTTCTTTGGCTCCTGTACTTGCCTACCTACTCCGTCGTCACCTCTAAAGGACTTTTCGACACTTATGAACCGCTTCATCGTCCGCTTTAGAACATAAATTTTTGTGTAATGTTTCATACTTATTTCTGTCTCTGTAAAATGCGATTCGTATCAAATGCAGATTTCTTTATTACGTTTTAGTAGAATTTACGTAGAAAATGTTATTCTTATAACATTTTCTACGTTGGCATCGTAAGATATTTTAAAATTTTTTACTAAGAAAGAAAGAGAGAGATTTAGTAACTTTATTCTGCAGCAGTTTATCTCTTTTAGATCCGATTGCATCAACGTTACTTTGATTTTAAGTGAAGCTTAAAACTCTTTCCGTCTTTGTCTCTTTTTGGCTTTAAAACGAGACAGATAAAGTTTTAAGTCTCGCTCAAAGTCAAAGTGACATTCATGCAATTGGGCCTTAGATGACCCGATTGCATCGATGTTACTTTGACTTTAAGCGAAGATAAAATTCTTTTTAAAATCGAGAGCGAGAGAGAGAGAATGTTAAGTCTCTTTTAAAGTGCGTTTTATATATATATATAAAACGTTGATGTAATCGATTTTAAAATACAAATCAACCGATCTTAAATTAATTTTATTTTTCAAAATTTTATATCTGATAGTTTTGAATTTGTTGATCTCTAAGAAAATTCTGAGTAACGTTCATTTCTACCAATATCGATTAACGTTACTCTTGATTTAATTTATTCTTTACCTTTCTGGAAAAAAAAATAAATAAAACGGAATTAAAGTTAATTTCTATTGGTAGAAATGAACATTATTTCGATAAGTAGCAACAGATTTTTGGTACCTACACACTTTCCTCTCGCAATTGAACGTTTCCCTTTAATGCGCATCGAGTTGCCGGTCCGAGCTCTGCTCGAGTGTTCTTAATTTTACAAGTGCAATTCCAGCAACAGGCCGATATAACTTGTCAAAGGAATTCGTGTGCGTGTTTGCTTACACAGGTTTGAACACAGGCAGGTTTACTTAAGTCTGCAATTCTCGATTTACTAATCTCGTTGCTCGTTAGTACATTTTATCGCCACGGATATCCATCATTAACCTAGATGCTTATCGCTTTCCAGCTCATTGAGTGCTGTCCTTCCGCATGCGAATTGACTGTAATTATAAGAATAACATTAAAAATGTGAAGTAATATTCACAGTTAAGTAATTTTCGAACAATAATTATACATAGATATGCTGAATAAACATATAATCTTCGTGATGTGACAAGCTGTCTAAGATCAAAGGGAGATAGAGAGGGACAGCGAAAGGATTGATCCAACGTACCGTGGCATAGCCAATGATTCGTATCTAGTGCGTGTAACAGACATCGCTTAGGCGCATAATCGTTATCCTGAATAGCTGCTAATTGCATAATCTGCACGCGCAGCGTGACCACGCGGAGCGATTAGCAGCGAACGAAGTTGCTCGGGTTTGTTAACCACCTCGGGTTTATAGGTCTTTGCAGGGAGGAAGAAGATATGAGAGTGAGAGAGGGGGAGGGAAGAGAGAGAGAGAGAGAGAGAGAACGATTAAGTCCGACATGGCGCAAGGAGACGTATGCGTGCCTTTGTCCATGCAATAAGGAGAAAGAAAGAGGGAGAGAGAAAGAGAAAGAGAGAGAGAAAGAGAGAGAGAAAGAGAAAGGCAAAGCCGTGCCTAAATCGAAACTATAGGAACAGGCGGGCCGCGCGTGTGTACACGGCCGGCCAACCGGACGTAGGTGTGCGTTAAATGAAAGGGATGAAGGAAGAGGAGAGTTCGAGGCATGGGAGAGGAATGTGGTCAATGCATAAACTATACCACCGGTTGGTTGGGCATTCCTTCGGCCTCAAGGGTGCCTATAGTTCGCGAATCGCCTCGTGTGTGCACTCGTGTAATACGTGCATTACGTGCGTGCGTGCGTGCGTGCGTACGTACGCGTGGACCTGCAACGTAGTACCTACCTGCAGCAACCTCGGAATACCTGTCTGTAACCGACTACGTGAGCGCAGAACTGTGACGCGATTTTTGGCGTCTGCGTTATTGAAAAGGTGAAAATCAATCAATGCACGCGGATAATTAGCCTGCGATAAGTATTTGAAAAATATGAAAAGGAAGATGTGCGTGAGAGGAAATGAATATCAGAAAATGGATAAAGAATAAAATATTGATGTTTATCGATTAGAATCAGAATTATTGAAATCAGAACACACGTGAGAAGATACGGATAATAAAATGTAAATAAAAAAATTGATAAAGTGGATTTTTACGCTACAAATATTACAGTTGTTAGAATAATACGTTTTCGCAGAAACAACTGCGAAATGTATGTTGATATAAAAATACTTTCAGAAGCAACTGTCGAATAATTTTAATAATTCTCTTGCGTGCGTGTGGAACATGTGTCGCACAAATTACCTATTATTACGAAGTAAACCGCGATATCAGAAGTAACAAACAACAACCGATACCTGCGGAATACAACGCGTTCGCCCGTTGTATGCATGCCAATAACGACGACCGCATTCGTCATACACCATTACGTATTACGCGTGTGTGTACGTGCGTGTTTGTACGCATATGCCGCAAAGCCGCGCGGTACAGATGCGTGGTTCTCTCACGTGCGTTTCGCCGGCCATTAATGCGAGGAATCAATTAGCTTCGCTTCGCTCTCGCAGCTTCGCTCGCTCGCTCGCTCGCAAAAAATCTTTCGCTGGCATCTCGCGAATATCCACGTACGTCGGCATACTTAACAGATCTCCGGTATGATAAACACGTACCGAAATTCAACGAACGATCGATCTTAGTCGAAATGATAGCTCCGATTTCTAAATATATATTAGGTCATTTAAAAGTATCCGCGGTTTTTTGTTCAATTTTTGAATGAAAAAACCGCGGATACTTTTTAAATGATCCAATATATATATCTCCACTTCTTTCAAATTTTTTGCAACTGTATAAGATTTTTCTCTGAATGTCATTTTTAGGAAACAAAGTATATATATATATGTATATAGAGCTCGGATAACTTTTTTCCGTAGGGCGAAATATAATCTGATGATCTGAATTCGAATCCCGGCTGAGGTAATATTTTTGGCAATAAAATTGTTTATAGGTTTAAGATGCTTATGCATCAGACTGTTAAAATCTTTCTACGATGCCTATTATAGGGACATCAATATTATTATACTGCTTGTTGATTTAATTTGTGATATTACTTTTTCTGTTAGAAAAAGAAAAGAGAAAGATTGCCTTTTAAGATAAAATTAAATTCGACGCGCAGGATTGGATACGTAGTAATTAAAAATTTCACAATTTTACTTTTTATATACAAGAAATAGAAAATAAAGAGCCTCTAAATATTATAAATATTATATAACGTATAAATCGAATTATATCGAATTATTTAAGCACTGAATCGTGTTAACTTGACTATTTAGAATCTTTATTTTCTATTTGTGTATAAAAAGTGAAATTATGAAATTTTTATTATTGAAGATAATAGAGAAGTGTTTCACTTAATTCACTTTCCACATTTTCGCCTTAAGGGAAAAAAACTATATCATGCTCGCCATCCAGAAACATTTCTTGAAGCAATCTCTTTTTGTGTAAGAAATGATTAAATGTCTCGAGTATCATATGTTGCGCAAGTAACAATTATATTCATCTTTTTTTATTCGAAATATCGCCGGGAACTCGCAAGCGATTCCTTAAAGTACCCGAACCGTCAAGGCTCGATTGAACTCGATTGTTCTTTTCACTCATCGTCGGAGTAATTAACGTCAACGTCGTGAGCACGCGTGCCTAAATCGCTTACGCGATACGTTTTGGTGGTTTGCTTTACTGATAATGAATTCAAGACGAAAGAGGAGCGAGTAATTGAACATGGAACCTCAATGGTATGCCGATTTATATTGACGCGGCTGGTGAGATCGACGAGTGAACGCCTCGAATTACTCGGCAATTTTCTCGGCATGCGCACGCATGTCCGACGACGTGAGTTTTTAATGGTGATCGCCTTCTGTGACTTGCGGTTCTTTCTGTACACGCTCACGACGTTATTGGTGCCGACGTTGAGCAAACACGAACGGCTAACGTCGGAACGTATAGCGTTAATGAGAACGTTTTTCGGACCTCGTCGAAAACTGTAGAACGAGATGAGAAGATAAAACAATTTCACGCATCGATCTCTGTCATGCAAATTACGGGAGAGTAAAACAAGTATTTTGGGTTTTGTTTCATTTATGTTGGCTGCAAATTATTGTTGTGGATATATGCAAAGTTTAATTAATTACGGTATTAAATATTTATAATGAAAGAGGATGGGTTATAGCATTCCGTTTATAAAGACGTCATAGGGTTGAAATTTAATTACGAAATTTTATTATACACATATACGAAGTACGTCACAATCATATTATTATAATATTCTCGCAATTACATTTTCTGATCTCAATATTTTTTAAGTATCTGCTTAAAATAATCAGTATTATTAATTTTTTATTTATGGTTAAATGTATCGCGAATTTTTCAAAAATAAACTTCCAACGTTAATCATTCTTATAGATGAGATCTGAGAAAAGTCACCGAATTTGAAAACCGCAGCATCTCTTCCGAAGGAAATAAAAAAAAAGGAAATCGATAATAACATTTGAATGTTTGATATGAATAAAACGATAATATCATTAAATTTATTATGAATTTTTCCAAAAAGCTTTCATTGTGTTAATTGTTCTTGTAGATGAGAATATCTTGACCGTCCTAATTCTAGACGGAACGGAGATAATTTAGATATAACCCATTTTTATATTCATTCGTTAAAATCTTTCATTTAAAAATGAAGAGATTTAAATTAAGACGAGTTCGATTTAATTAGCGGATATATTACAGCTGTCTTTCCAAGAATACGATCTGTCAAGACTCGATCAGTGCGTCGCGAGATCATAATTAACTGGTATATCGAGCGTGCAAAAGTTTCGCAGAGAAGTTCGACAGCTCGCAAAAGTTTGCTCGACGTCGACGGACAAACTCGCGTCCAACTTTCGAGATGATAGCTTGTCGTGTCGCTCTTTTTCAAGCGGAGGCCACGTGATTCCACGATTCGCGCTCGCTTGACTCTTTCGAACAATTAACGACTATACGAATTCGACAAAAGAGAGCGCGAGAGAGAAAGAGGAAGAGAGAGAGAGAGAGAGAGAGAGAGAGAGAGAGAGAGAGAGAGAAGAAGTCAGCCTCCAGCAGACGAAATATCCGCGGGAACGTAAGGAACAGCAGATCTCTCGTGGCCCTTCTCGTGGAGAAGGCTGTGTTCCTCGTTTTCTTCTCGTTTCCTTCCTCTCTCCTCTCCTCTCTTCTTTCCGCCCGCGTCGTCATCCTTTCGCGCACGAACCCGGTATTAGACTCGTCTGCGCTTTAATTACTCTCCTCGAGTCTCCCTTCCTTTCTCGCGACTCTCGAGATTAACGGCGGCCTTCCGATTGTAACTGCGAATTACGTGGGATGAAAAGCGCTGCCGGACTCTCGCTCGTGCCAATGAATGTTCGATTCTTCTTCTCGAACCGAGCTCATAATTTCCGCTAGAATCGATTGTCTACGAACTCAGAAGACACGTGGACGTTGAAGTTTCCTGCAAGGAGATTCGATATCACGTATCAGATTTGTTAAGCTTCCGCTCCGGTAAATGGAGTCTTTAAAAGCACCGTCGATATTTTGATTATAATAATTTTTGATAGATAAATTTAAATCTATAAAAAATCAATAAGATACAATCTGACTTTAATGATTATAGAAACTTGGTTAAGTTTTAACAAATATACCAGAATTTTTTCAGATTTTTATATTCGAAACAATAAAAAATTTACTATATGTCGAAGACTCCTGATGAAAAAATTCATGTTGCCGGCAGAGAACAATTTTGTTTATTATTTTACAATTATTGTGTGTGTTTTATATTCTAATTACTAATATTATCTATGTTAATTTTTCGCTTATTTTAAGGAGTACGTATGCATTAAAAATTTTGTAGTGTCAACAACGCAAGCATTTTGTAATTTTTAAGTGTAACTAGTGTGGGATTTAAAAATGTAACGAAAATATTTGATAACTCTTGCAATACATACATATTTCATTTTACACAAATAAATACAAGTAAATACTGTAAAAAAATAGCCATAACTGTTTCGCGTCAAAATTAATTTCTTAAGGTTTACATACATAGGACTACACTGAAAGAAAAGATTGACTGCTGCAAATTAGATGATAAAATATGGCATAGCATTTTTAATTGGTTGCAGTAGTCAATTAAAAATGCTATGCCAATCCTTTCTTTCAGTGTATTTATTTCTAATGTCAGAAGGATTTGCAAAAGTCGCATTATCACACCAGGAATATCTGCTTCTTTTTATTTGTATATCAGACATTCAAATGGCATTACTCTCTTTCTTTTTATTCTCTTGGGAAAAGATGCAGTCTTCGAATTCGGTGACTGTCAGATCCCTTCTTTACGTCGCGTTCGGAGGAATATTCTCCCGGTTTATGATCGTCGTGAAACGAGGAAATGCTGTTCACGGTAACAGTAAAGCGGCACAGTCGCGTCGACGACTATCTTCATCTTCATCTCGGGTTGCATGCTGCTTCTCTTTTGTTTTTTTTTTTTTACAACCCCAACTGTGCGACTCGCGTGGTAGAGAATTCTCAGCAGAAATTAACTCGTTTGGGTTACGTACGTGCTAGGTTAGTTTCGCTCGACTTCGTAATCGTGCTTAACATTAATTTCCCCTCGGAGAGAGAAATTTTTGCGTCGAAAATGCGCACGACCTGCATTATAAAAATTTACACGCTATCAGCGTAACATTAATGCCCGATGCGACGATTGAGATCGTCGTTTCCACGCGACTTCGATGAATACTGGGAGAAAAATTATCTTTATACATACTTTTTCGAAGAGGACAATTGAAATAAACAACCGTAATTTGTCATAATTCTTGTGTGAAATGAAGACAAAGGTTTCGATGTAAAAGAAAGGATACGTAAGTCAAATTTCGTTGCTGAGAGGATTCTAATTAGGACGTTAATTGGTTCAAACGATCGAGAACATGGAAATATCGATTAATTCTCGATCCTTAACGCAACGTAACAAGATTTTAATGAAAACTAATTGCTCTGGACAAGTACTCATAATGCATCCATGCAATATACATGCACCTCTCCGATTTGGCGTATATTGATTCAGTGCATGCCAAGCGGCGCTGTTCTAATTAACAGTCACCAGGGTGCATCATCAGGGGTGACTGCGTTTGTATCGATTATTGAACCCACATATGTTCTCCCTATGTACATCTATTGATTAATACAGGATTGAAGATGTTGCGAAGGAATATAAATTTCTGAAATCTAATGTATGCACATCTCGTATTATTTATATATACAGTGACTGTAAATTTTTTTCAGGAGAGACATCTCCTTAAAAAATTATATTTTTCAAAAGTTAACATTAAGTAGCAATTTATTAATAAAGAGTAAAATAGACTGTGTACTTTTCAGAATTATTTTACTTAAAAGATATATAATAATTAAAATATGTTATCTTAAACGAAAATGAAAAATGATGGGAATTGTTTGGACGCATCAAAAGTATGGTCGGGAAGTTTTTAAAATCTTAATGCGAAGCTCTTTTGTTTATATTAAGACATTAAGACAAAATGTCGTAAAATTACTAAAAACTCGTAAAATTACTAATTAATTTTGCACTCATTGCACATATTTTTTGTTTGCTATATAATAATCCTATTTTTCCACACATACACACACACACACACACACACACACACACACACACACATATTGTGGAAAAATTAAAATTATATTTGTTATATTTTTTAATGATATTTGTTAAATTGTGTTATAGAAATGCTTGTTTCATCAAATTTCTTTTCAAGAAATTGTCTTCCAGATTTGTTTTTGGCTTTTATCCTCTTCGTAATTTCCGCCTTTTGATTGACCTTTTCGTTTGCGTTAAACGACTGATATTAAAATCCCTTTCTCTCTCGCTCTTTCTGTTTAATACTTCGTGCAGCTTCACTTGACAGATTTATTTGAACGCAGCAGAGAGCTATCAAAGTCCTGTTACACTCCTGTTACGAACGTTACACTTTGTCGAGAATTCAACTTTGTGATTCGCGACGGAATTAACGATTATTATCGCGGTTGATACGCCAAGATATATATAATTATAATGTTTTCTCTTAGGATACACTGATGCAGCCTTGCACCGCATCAATTGCGTACAAGTGTAAGCGTTACACTTAGCTATATTACATTAGAATGGTGCACACTGTGGTGTACACTACATCATTATTGCACTAAAACCCTGTTCCCGCTTGACTTCCATTTTCAAATTTTAAATGTCACACTGGCTCTACATCGTCCCTTTGAGACGGTGTAGCAAAATCCCACTTCGTGCATAAAATTTGTACTACACTGTAGCCACAGAAATACGGTACACCGAATGAGTTCTCTTACCACCAACTATGAAAACACGGTGCACTGTTTGAGTGTTGCACTAGTGCAACACTCGGCGATAGTGCAGTTAAGAGAAAACGTTATTAGATCCCGTACGCGTATACGCGGTAGTTACAACGTTGATTACAACGCGTGCGCGTCGATTTTAACAAATGCTGAAGTGGCGCTTCTTGCGGTAATGTAAACGCGTAGAATAAACACACGATTCAACGAGATCATGGCTCTGCCTTCTGTATGTGTTTGCTTCTCAAGCCAAAGTTCGCTTGACCAAACCGAAACAAAGACGGGGATGTAACGCGAACAAAAGGAATTCGGGACAAAGGGGAATTACATTCGCGTCTCTAATGCTCCTGGCAAAATTCATGAACCGCCACCCCGTTAAATATGCTAATCTTTTCCCGCAGGCATTTTCAGCTGGTTTTAATAACGATACAATTATCTCTCACGATTCTAAGGGTTTTTCACGATATTATCTGCTTCGTAATCCTATCACAACAACGTAACAAATTCTTGAATGACTTTAATCTTTTATTATTTTTCTAATTTATGCGCGTGACGCAAAATGTAATTTTTAAAGTAAACCTTCTTTATAAATTGCATTGAATTGAAATAGAAATTTGAAGAGTGTGAGTTTTAATCTTTACAAAAATGTTAGTTATGGAAAAAGTGGCTTTTTGTGCTAAAACGAACAATTTTTTCCTGCAGTAAAATTACATTCGATAAATAATTTTTGCGTTTACTCGTATAACTTCAACCTGCTCTCCTGCAAAAATTACTTATTAGACTCAATTTTGCAAAAGAAAAAAATTGTTTCTTTTAGCATAAAATATCATGTCCTGCACTTCGAATTCATGAATTTCGGATTATCCTGTATAAATTATATTTAATTTGCTTTACAATCGAACCAACTCTTGGGATCATCATCAGCGAGATTAACGAAGATAGAAAAGGTTTAACGATTTAGTAACGATTCTAATGTCAATATAGATAACATTTACAATTGTATCTCGTTAGTTTTTGAACATGTCAATCACAATCTAGCTTAATTTTTGTAATATATTTGTAATTTTCACACTCCTGTTCTTCAGGCATCTGCTATAATCTGCTCTTTATAATCATCACCGGTTTTGGACCATAGTGAAATATTTGGAAACGCAGCTGAGTAGGGATTCGTCTGATATGCAGGAGGGTGGAAATTCTTTCTATCTTCGTTGATCTCGCTGATGATGACTCCAAGAGTTGATCGAAATGATTATAAAGCAAGTCAAATATAATTTTTATATATATACATACATGTAATCAATATTTGTGCACTGAGTACCACACCGAACTCTCATTTGCCTATATTGTTTTAATCTTTACTGCACAATTCTAGGAATAGAGAACCGATATTCGCGCGCGAGTAGCTCGGAGAATTTTAAATTCGAAGTTTCAGAGACCAGAATTGAGAATAAATTCACACACGCATTCATATTATATTAAGAATTATTGCATTCGGATATGGGATACCATTGCTTGCATCGAGCATTCCTGAAGGGTCACGATACACGCATGTGTGCATGCGAATGCACACCGTATCCACGGGCTTTAGTCACGGACTGATGGTCGACCACGCCATCATCTAACCGAGAACCCAATGTGTCCCTTTGTTTTGACTGATCGCCACCAGACCGTGGCCCTTGTTGCCCCTCTTGCTTCTTGGTCAAGCGATTCCCCGTAGTTTTCTGCGTGGTTTCCCCGTCGCGATTTTCGTCATTTTATTGCCACCTTCAGGAATCCGACGATGAGACGTCTATTTGTCAGGTGTTGACGTCGATTGATCGATCAAGCAGATACGATTGACAAGACGATTTTTCTCTACAATGCGTATGCTATGCGTACATCCATGTATGTGTCACGAACGTAATACGCAATATTAACCTTTTGCCGACAATATTGAATTTAAAGGTACAGTCTATTTTTATGATAGTCAAACTTTATCGTTAAAGTTTTATGTAAGAACTTTTTCGGATTTTTAACAGTCCGGAATAATATAAAAATCTACACAGTTAAAGTTCAAAGAATGAAAATTTCACATTGATGGAAGGTCAAATTTTTCAGATTAGTTCGATCGTGGAGAAAAGATTGCGAGAGAGTGCGATAGAAAAATGAATTAGCTCTTCGACATTCAATTATATTTGATATGGATAATGTTATTGTTTGCGACTACACGAATACGAACGTTATATCTGGCGATTCGTAATCATCGTCCATAGCCATCAAAAGGCATTTTTAAAACATGGAGCGGAAAAGCGAATAGCACTTAGTGTGCGTCCGGATAAAATACTCCCTATCGATAATCTAATATCAAACATCAATTTCCGAAAGCTGTCTCTCTGTGCACGTCGAACTCAATTCTGCGCGCATCAAACTTCGTCGAATTGCCTGCGAGATTTTTTTACTGCCGCAGGATGCGTACGTCGATTAAATTAGTAGTATATTCAATGAATCGGTTTCAAATGACAGCATTGAGCCTTTCATTTAATGACACAAGTCATTCTGTTTTTCTTTGCATGAATAACGAAGACAGAATAATGCTTGTGTCATTAAATGAAGATATCCTATAATGTTCCTAAATGAATGAAATTAATTATCCTGTCTTAAGTCTCCCTCTTCTTCTCTCTTCTCTTCTCTCTCTCTCTCTCTCTCTCTCTCTCTCTCTCTCTCTCTCTCTCTCTCTCTCTCTCTCTCTATCTCTCTACCTTTGAAAAAATATTTCGCCCGAATGGAGTTTTCTTTCAATCTATACTATTTTATTTAATTTCAAATGGATGTCACTTAATTTAATTTCAAATCAAATTACAGAAAAATGTAGATTGACGGGACTAAGTTAAAATTGATTTGATTGTTCACGAAATGAAATGATATTATTTATTTTCGAAAAATATGTGGTGATAAGTCGTTCGTCGAAATTTATTTGAAACGAAAAGAGTAGAGAGAATATTCGGCACATTACAATATTTAAAACGTCGTTAGATATTTCCAGGAAAATAAGTCTGTGACGCGCAACCTTGGGGTTTGTTATTATTCAGTGTAACCTAGTATTGTTCGGTAGTCGTCGTGCGGCAGGCAGGCAATGATTACGCATCGCGTCGTGCTGTGCGTCGTAATGTTACATTTATTAGAGCCGCGCCTGACAATTAAGTCATTGAATGTGATTATTCCTTATACCAGCGATTATTACAACGCCTCAGATCGATCATATATCTTCGCTTTGGCAAGTTATCGAGGGAAATAGTTTTTGTTATAGAATGAAATGTTTATAGAAAATATATCCAGCTTGAGGCAATGATTTGTTATAAAGCCACGAGAGATATAATTATTTCTTTAACGATTTCTTCAACGTTTTCTCTCTTTTTCGGATTTTAACTCCGTATGTCGTCGTATTATCACTCTGAACGCGATTACGATAAATATCTTAAGATACGAAACTTGATTGTCTTCTATGATTATTAAAATTGAAGAGTAAGAGACCACGATTTTAATGATTACAAATCTGTAACTAATGATAAAACTGTCGAAACGATGACTATTTGCAAAAGAATTATTTTATTGTGTTAGTTTTTCGTTACAATGTAATAAAACATATATCGATCGTTTCTCATATTCGAAGTGCCGTGAAAAGTGTCACACGATCGCAATTATCGATCGTATTTTTGCGAGTGAGTGCCATGAATGAGCATCAACCGTGGAACTTAAGAAGAGGAGAAGGTGAAAGCCTTGGGGACATCGGAGAAGTAATCGTAGGGTGAGTGGCTCATATATCATTCTATTTGTCGCTCACAGAGTTAATTATTTATGTAATTAGTTTATACGTGCAAGAATTAATTTTGAAAAGTATTAATTGTTTCAAATTCATTATTAATCTATTTTATGATTGATATATCCACTGCAATAAGAGTCAGGTTGCATTAATTGAAAATCTGATTGAAAATATGATCTCAGAAAAATAAACCCTTCATTTTCTGGTTGAATCTGTTATAACATTAGTTGAGATAATGAAAATTTTGATTGATATGATTAGAATTTGCTGGTTCATTCATTTTTAGCTATACTAAGAGAAAGATTTCTTTGATTCAAAAAAGCGAAATATACATTTTAAGAGTAATGAATTTTATGATATTGACATGTTATAGGCAGATAATTAATTAATCATAGATCGTGGATTCATTTCTCCTAAATCGCTTTATCATCTTTTGAGTTTTTAAGAGTGACTTGATTTTATCATTGAAAATTGAAATAAATAATAATACGATATCGTTTTATAAGATAATTGTATATCTTATTTTCCAGGATAATAATTATAAATCGTAAATTATATTATATTTTTCTCTAAAATTTAAAGGACTCGAGATAAAAGAAAAATTTAATTCTAAAAAATCTGCTTATTCCATTCGCTTTTATTAATTGTAATAATTTTGGCAAAATGTTTTTCAATCTCGGGCAGAGACATTAATGGAGTTAACGAGATTAACCGCGGGAGGAGAGAAAAATAGAAAAATAGGGGAAAAAGCGCGAGAGATGCGAGAGATTGTTAAACGAGAGGGTGGACTCAAGGCGACACAAATGGCACATTTTTCTCGTGGCGATGAGAATTAATGGCTGGTACACGCGTAACGGCGTGGCCTCTCGCTGTATGCGAGTTTCCGCTTTATTTCTTCCCGCACTTCGCTAGCAAGTTTGCATTACGGTCTCTCGCAAATTGTTAGCATTTTATTGTTTGCATCCTGGTCCTCGTACTAAGCCTGATTAAGTATTAATTGTTGAAACTGTGTTTATAATACCAGTCACGTTTCAAAATACAAAACGTCGGTCGAGTTCGCATACTATTCGCGAAGAGTTGTTTTCCACAGGGAGGATTTTTTCGGTCTTTTACATAACACATATTCGTTTAGAACGGTTTATTCAGATACATTTAGACGTGTGCTGCGAAAATAATAGGTACGATAAAGAACATGTAATATGGGTACAAATAGATGATGTCAATATATTGCAAAATACAATATTTATTAGATATTGTAATATACAATAAAATAAGGTAAAAGTATAATACAAATCAGTTTTAAAAAACTTAGGTAAGAGAAAAAGGTAGAGATAAAATACGACATTAAATTAGAGAAGTATAATTTTAACTATAATTGATTGAGATGCTGTTTGCTATGATTATACAAATTCTTGTACCTCTCTCTTATGACAGGAGTCTTCGCAACTTCCAAAATAGTTCTATGTATTCGTGAAGTTAGAAAGCTACCTTCAACTTCTCTTATCTGTTACACAACGAAAAGGATTGTTGGGCGCCTCTCTTCGTTGTACAGTTTGCAAAGCAGCGCTCATTTTCGGAATTAAAATTGACGGCAGTTGTTTATTTCACTTTTGAAGTGATCTGAGTAATATACTCTCTAAATTTGAATCAGTGGATAATCAGTGAAGTTCAACTAAAAAAGGAAAAATGTTTGAGTATTATATAATTAAAATACTGATATTTGCACGTTATTTTCAATTTTTCAATACCATATTCATTGAATTTATCTACTAAACAAGATTAGTTAGATCACATAATAAAGATTGGGTAGATTAAGAATCTCACTGATTACCAGTGGCATACTTGGCACTGATATCAGTGATTATCCACTCATTCAGATTTATAATAGAGAGTATTTTTTTTTTACGGTATTTTTAATATTATTTATATGCAATCGCGAGATGGTCGATAAAGAGGTGTATTGTACTTTTAAATTTTGCAGTTTATTTAGATATTAAAGACAAAAATGAGAAATTTTGTAAATTCCTTTTTTTTTAAACAATCTATTATTAATGTTAGTATTTTTTTTTAACAGTTAAAATAACGAAGCGCATGTAATATTTTAAGTAAATCAGTTTTGGAGTGTGATATAATTTGAACAGTCTAATATTATTCTGTATATCATGTTGGTTAATTTCATCTGTCAATATTTAAATTTGTACATCACATATCGAAAACACTAACTGTGTTAACAATACCTCTATTTAATCATATCGCTGAATTTATCCCAAGAGTGTTTAGTGCACTGTCGATATATGATTTATCGTATACTGCAGATTTAGAATGTTTCATTTGCTAAATTCTGACGGCAATGTTTGTTTTTGTCATTAAACATTTACCAACAAAAACAATGACATATTCAAAAAATATCTCATTTCGAGAAATCATCATATTGAGTTCTTTTCTAAAATCCCATACAAACGTTATTTTATTAAAAAATAACGAATTTCATACTCAAATAGATATTTTAATATCATATTATCTGTCGAATCACTTTATATAAAATTTAACTCGTATTGCGTTAAATTCGCGTTTTATTTCAAATGTTGGAATATATATATTTTGGATCGATTAATTAAGCTTTAACTCGATAATGTATGTCATGGAACAAATTGAGCAAAATTTTGACTCACAAGAGGAATAATCCAGAAATTGTTCAACCGATATTGTAATCTATATTCCAAGATCTTACATCAATCTACGTCAATTTGAATTATTTATTCTGAATAGATTTATTTACAAACTTGTATGATAATTTATATGATTCTATATTTAACTATAATCCAAGAAATAGATCATCGCGAAATAATAATTGTTTGATAAAATGATTGATATTATGCGCTAATTTCATTCACTATATTCAGCTATTTCTATCAGCTTTTAAACGATATATATAGATTTCTCCAGTAAGGATAATTTTTTATGTATCGTATTTTTTGAGTGATTGGATATTAATTTAGTTGTCTCAGATTTAACATTTGATCTAGTTTGAATTAAAATCATTAAAAGCTGCGCTGTCTGATACCATTTATTATCCTATTATTAAAGATCGCGTCAAATCTCTCGGCATCTATTCCGGGATCTTCCGTCTCTATCCTTTATCCTTTCGCAATCTCCACGCCCTCCTGAATTCGCACTTTGCATGCGTTCGCAGAGAATCCTTCCTCGCATCATATTATCCTGTTCCTCTTTCCTCCGCTCTCCGAAGGCGCCTTAAAGATAGAACGAAAAATTCACTTCCGCCGAATTTATTTCCTACGCGGCGCACTTGCGTTATCCCTGCTCGACCTTTTCATAGATTCTCTTCATCTTCCGCTTTGCAGAATCACGATCGATTGGTGAACGCATTTAAAAGTGGCACGATCGTTCGAGGCTTAGCATAATTTTGATTCTGATGAGGAAATCCATAGAAGTGTTCTCCTTCGATTTTGAGTATGTTTTGTAGATAAAAATGGTAATTTTTTTGTAAGAGTTTAATTGCACTTTTAGGCGATGTAATCGTTTTTCGAAAAAAATCGGTTTTTTCTTTTAAAGCGAATATCATCGTAACTATAGTAGTAGTAGTAGTAGTAGTAGTAGCAGTAATGTAGTAGTGAGAGGATAAGTAAGACTGTAACCAGTCTGAACTTAGGCAAAGAGTTACCAGATTTAAGTCACCAGATCTAATTTCTCCGCGACTTTCGCTAAGGCTTTCCACAATTCATAGTTAACTCTTAACCGAAGTTCAACTTATTCATTATCTCTTTCCAATTCTAGAATTGGAAAGAGATAATGAATAAGTTGAAGCTCTGTTAAGAGTTAACTGTGAGTTGTGAAACTGGGTCTAAGTCAGTACGGATTGCAACATTTTTCTGTATATATGGGTTGCGAGATTTGAACTTGCGACCTGTTGGTTACGAGTCCGCTTTCACGTAGAGCCATAAAAATTGAATGGTTTAAAAGGTACTTTATAATAATAATTTTAAAAAATTTGTTCAAATAAAAAAATTGTTATTTATAAAAATAATTTAAAAAATTTTCTTGAATTTATAATTATTAAATAGATATTCTTAAAACCATTCAACTTTTATTTTAAATATTTTTTTCTTTTTCTTACAGTTTCGATTTTCGATATTTACTCTCTAAAAGTGGATTGGATTTTTATTAAAAAAATATACATATCCCTTTTTTTTTCTAGAAAATAATATATTTAAAGCTTACCAAATCGAAAGAGGACACTTCCATGGGATTTCGTGAGTTAAAAAAGCTTGATAAAAGTAGAGAATGATGATCCTTTTATTGGATCTAATTGCTTTTTCGTTCAATTATTGGCGAGCGCGAAATTTTTTATTTAATGAATGACAATAATAAGTAAAGGCATATTTCGCGAATCTTTTTGTTAAATAAAAGGAGAAAAGGAAAGTTTAGTTCCATTTAGTCCAATATTTGGTGCATGTCGATGGGCTGCCGTAACATAACGGGATGGTTGCGAGAACGTTGAGAAAACGAAAGCTCTCCGAGCGTTAGAGACGGGGAGTCGAGATGGTACGAGCAGAGAAACGGCGGAGTGCGGTTTGGAGCAAACTGAAAACCGATAAACCCGCGATGTCTAGACGAACCACGTTTATTTATGTAACAATGTCGGGTGCCCACCGACGAGCAACCGCGGGCCGCCGCTCTTATCGGGGAACTTTTCACGAGGAGTTTTGCGCTTTCTCTCCGCGCCGCTTTTGTGCGGCGAACGTCGTTGCTCTGCAACCCCCAGGAAAATCTCAAATGCGGAACACGACGTCGTCGCTTGACATCATTCGTGAGGAATTGTATCCGAAAACTAGTTTAGACTCAATCTGGTTAACTGAACTGTCGTCAAATTTAATTAACACAATTATTAGAGATCAGTTACATTCCAATAAACATGAGTTTCATTTTTCTAAGAGCGTAATTTGCAATCCAAATTATATATCGAAATTATATCCCGCGAAAAGGAATGACATTATTGGCACATATTAATGTAAAAATGTGCAGGTTATCATGTAACTAAACTGTAATGTGGTTAATTTCAGTTATTACGCTGCTCATGGTATGTTACACAATTCATTAATTGAGTTGTTACGTAAAAGCTGATAATTATATTGATTGTAATATAATTATATTCATCAAAATATATCTATTAAATTCTGCAAACTGAAATTACATTTAATACCAACGATATATTTAAATGAATATCTTGATTAATAACATATGAAAGTTAATATTTTAATAACAAGTTGATACTCTGATTTTTGATTTTCTTTTTTTTTTATTAGAAAATTTAAATTTTTCATATATTTTTACATAAAAAATATATTTAGCTGTATTTGAACATTAACTATTTGTTTCAAATATTTCGAAGGTTTATACATTCTCAAAAAAATCTATCATAAATTTATCACAAGCATCAAATATTCTAAATCATAATAAATTAAATATAGTGGTTTAATACTTTATTCAAGATAATTGAATTAAATATTGAATTATTGAAGAAAATTAAAACCAATTCAATTTGTTTGTCATAAATAATATATTTTCTTCAAATGAAAATAAATTTTTGATAAATCTAAAATGAATTTTGAATACACAGGAGTGAGTTTTTTCAAAATTCGTAATACACAAAAAAGTATATTTTAAGATTATTGTCATGAAAACATTATTTGTGAAAAATAATCATTAAGAAATTAGATCGAGTAATTACTTTTAGTAAAACACATGACATTTTTCTGTATATTATAAAGGTGTATACATTAAAGGTGATAGCAGATAAGAGTTTTCACGCGCATTAATCTATAAATAATAAAATATTTCTCTCTCACTTTCCTGCTTTTTCAAGGAGTAATTCCACAAGTGTAATTACATTTAAAATAACAGTACGACTGTCGTCGTCCGTGCAACCACTGCGGCATTAAGCACGCTCATTCTCGCGACGTCAATTCTCCTTTAATTACATCGATGTCAAGAACGAGAGAATGACATACGTGCAAGGATGTCAAAGGGAGGAATAATTAGAGTGTGTTAATGACTTACACGCGACGCGGTGACCGGCGTGGCGGGGATATTTGCCTTTGTACGCCGTATGTATGAGCGTAAATTACGAAATACGACCGGGCGCGAACGACGTGATTGTGGGAGAGAGAGAGAGAGAGAGAGAGATAGAGAGAAACCTTTATTGAGGCCGTCTGCGGTCTGTCGACTCCCTTTTTCTTCGTGGTTAATGTGACTCACGGTCGCGGATTGCACGACGATGCGAAATATCTCATTTCTTCGCGCGATTCTCTCATCGCGTTGAAAATCGCAGCGGACACATCCGCGAATGGTGTTGGGCGATGTGAATAAGACCAATAGAGAAAAACCCCCGTCGTGCGTACTACTACTACTTTGAATATCATCAAATAGTCGACCATGCAGTCGTTGTAATTCCATCGTCTGAATTGATCCCGTCGAACGTTTTGCACTGCGCAGCTTATGAGCTTGTTTTATTGGAGAAATCCAACCATGAATTGATTCGGAATTTTATTCAATTTATAGTATTATATTTATACGCTGGCGTGTCTAATAGAACTCACCAATAATCAATGTGTCTTCATAAATAATAATCATAATAAAAAGATTTTTAAAAATCTGCTATTTTTTTTTTATTTTCTTTGAGAATATAAATTGTTTTTATATTTGGATCGATAATGCTGTAATTAAATTTACAAACTGTTTTTTTTCTTTTAACCATAAACAACAATTTTAGTTGCGCGCAAAAACGTGATGAGATTTATCAATGATCTATATATAAGCATCATTACTATACACGAAAGGAATAAATAATTATATTTTTTATACTTCAAACTGTTATTTCTGTATTGGCAAATCTATCATTCATCACATAAATTTATTTAAAATATATTCTGTGAATCTTAGTTTAATACATCAATCAAAATTATTAAATTAAAACGAATTTAATTTGCTTATTATTATAAAATTAGTTTTTTGATTAATTTTATATAATATTCTTTAACAGAAAATAATTTTTGTTTTGAGTATAAATAATAATGAGTTTTTCTAAAATTTATAACATGTATATTTTATGATTACTATCAAGAAAATATTCTTTAAAGATAATCATTACTTAAAAGGAAGAAAGTATAAATCGAGTAACTACTTTTCTTAGTAATAGAATGATATTTTTCTGTGTGTAATCGACAGCTAAACTCCATTGCTGACATTTTATCCGTTGGATTACGCTGTCTAAGAAATTTGCGGTCATCCAAGATTCAAGTATATGTAACAGAAACTCGCCGTCGTGCCGTTTCGCGACCTACGAGTCGCCATTGTTATCGTAGTCAGCAGATCATGGTGAGAGAATAGCATCGTTCCATTACGTTGGACGCGAAATGGATTTCATTACGTTCCGCTCGGTTAAAGCAGCAAAATATGGAAACGGTCTACGGAGACTCCACTAAAGATAAACTGCTGTGAATTTATGAATGAGCAAGTCGACACTCTTGCTGCTTCTGATCACACCTCTCACTCCCTCTCGTTCTCTTCTGCTCTATCTCTGTACTTGATTAATTCTTTGACGTGTTATTTAATTGCGAAGGCTATACGGCGATGGCAATCAGTGAATATTAAGGTGTTATTTTATTAGGTGTTGGAATTAATTCGTAGCGTTTTTAATGAAAGAATGTTATTTATTTCACATGAGCATTAAAAAATACATTAATAAAAGTACTTCCCATCACTTGTAAAACGCTACGAATTAATTCCAACACCTAATATAATCCCCGATCATTGAGAGGGAATTGAATAACGAACGATGAAAGAACACTGTGAATAATGACGCTTTTTTAAGTTTCAAATAAAAACTAGAATTTAATTTAATTGATGAATAAAACTCTTAATTTTTGTTTTTCTTTAATATATATCTATATATATTATATTAGGTGTTGGAATTAATTCGTAGCGTTTT